>NJDD01000565.1:153076-177977 GCA_002245505.1 Calephelis nemesis
CCCGAAACCCCCTATATACTAAATTTCATGAAAATCGTTGGAGCCGATTCCGAGATTCCAATTATATATATATACAAGAATTGCTCGTTTAAAGGTATAAGATAAAGAAATCGAAGTAAAGAACCTCATCCTTGGCACGACATTGTCTGGATTTCATTACTTTTTAGATGTAAGCAGACAACTCCATTGAAGCTTGGCTAGTTTTTTGCAGAACGTTTTTGGTGGGTTTTTAGTCTTAATTTGGTCAACGTTAAATATTTTTTGGTCAGTAAGATATTTACGATACGTTACAAACTTTATTTTCGTTGCTCAAAAATTGTTTGCAGACCAAATTATCGTCATTACTGCGATCAGTTAGCTATTGATCTAAAGACAATCTCAGTCATCATCCTAAGCATTAAAATTATAATTTGCGTATTTGTTGTTATCGACGACGAGTATCATTTGTATGGTCTACGTGAATAAAGTATTCTAAATGGGTGTGCCAAGTGTTAGTTTTTGAAATGATTTACTTTATCGCGTTTACGTTGTATTAATAACCTAATACCTGGATAACCGGGCTTTGCTCGGTATTTTTTTAATAAATTGTGTATTTTGGAAATTATATTTAAGTACCACCAATAATAATACATTTCTTAGCACTCATTGATTTTGTGTCACTTAACAACGCCATCTGCTGGAACAATTTTATTGCTCACAAAAAATAGTATTATTATTCGCTAATAGATGTCAGGAAGTCATATTTTTCAGTTCAAACACGAATACGATGACATTTTCTAAAAATGTTTCCTAGCTAGATCGATTTATACATACTAAATTTTATGAAAGTCGTTGGAGCCGATTCCGAGATTCCAATTCTGTATTTATAAATATATATACAAGAATTGCTCAAGGTAATAACAACAAGGTATAAGATAAGTTATTATCAGCGCCTCTATCGGACAGTCGAAACAACTAAATTATTCCATACATTTGGGTCGTCCAAGCGCAAACCCGGTAGTATATAAAGTAAATTCGTGCGAAAACGAAATGTTGCCACCAAAACACACATTACGAAAGAATAATCGAGCTAGGACTTTTGACAAAAGCAATATATTTAAAAAAACGATGGACTTTTTGCGTAAACAACTTTTATTGACACAATACAAGTGTTTGTACCTACTGTCAATATCTGTGTAAGTATATAAAATCAATGAATAACCATTTCGCGTGTTCATCTCGTCACTGAACCTAAACGGATGGGTCAATTTTGCTAATTCTTTTAACAAAATGTTCTTATGAAAAGAAGAAAACGGGTTGCACTCTGGGAGTGCCGGCAGAAGCGAAAACTTGAATAACGTTGTGTAAAGTTGGTTAGAGAATAATTTTGCACGAATAGCTTTAATTATCAGTAGGAACGTACTATCATTATCATTGTAGCCTTAACGCTATTGTAATAAAATTTGGCCGATCCTTTAAAAGTAACTCTGTATAGTTAGTGTCAGGTTTTTTAAGTTAGGGTGCATATGTCGTTAATTATATTTTGCAATAAAATAAAACCAAATGAAGGCCAGTAAATTACAAATGTAATAATTTTATTGACCAAATAGAGTTCCAGCATATAAAAATAGGTAACTTTTCCTTTTTAATTTACTTTTTCATAACTCAAAGAAGGTTAGTACCATTTTTTCATACATCATCAAAATTTTCAACATTAGTAATCATCCTTATAATTCCAAAATGAGGACAGAAAAAGGTGGTCTTTATCTGTTTTTCTCCTTGTCTTACTATTCGTGGTGTGACAGGAACATAAATATTCTTTTTAATTTTCTTTCTTCTTGGTTGTTCCTTACTTTTAGTTGTTTTATTATTTTTTATTTTGTTTTTATCTACATTGCTGTTAAGCATAGTTTTAATTATAGGATTGTTTATATTTGTTCTTCGTAAGCTTTTAAGTCCACTTAACTTCATGCCTTTCCAGTAATGTCTAAAACCATCTTTGTCTATGAAAACTCTTTCACTTGGAATTTTTGTATTACTACGTTTTTGAACGAATGCTTGAAAATAATCTTCTACGATATGTACTGTTGGTTTAAGAACATTATATTTTTCATTTTGAAACATTATTTCTGTAATCTTTTGAAAATCTACGTGGTTGGGGAATTGGCTAGTTGCTAGTTGTATCTAAAAAAGAAAGTTTATTCACGCCCGTATCCCCGAATATTTAGGCAGAGGTACAACCAGGGCACCCACAATTAGCTGAAAGTACTTAGTCCTAATGTAATAAGTGGCTGTTCCTGACCGGGAACTATCTGATGCGGGAATACAACCCCAGACCTAATGTAGTCAACGCCAATATCAAGTCGTTAGACCATAAAGGTGATTACGGATATCATGTGTGATGTATAAATAGTACTAGCGCTATGGAGAAAGGAGAAGTTAAGAAACTAACAGTAATTCTCCTTTCTATTACCAAGTTTTGTGCTTATCCCAACGTAATAGTATGGAAGTGAGAGTTGGGTATGTCAGAAGCCTGAGCGGTTAAAATGAGAGCGCTTTTGAAAACTTGTGGCTTAACGCTCGCTGACCTTCGGAACAGTGAGATGCTAGAAAAGTGGGATTAAAAGAAAATGACTGTTAAATTGAGAAAGGACATGCTCCGTTGATGCGGTCATGTGGAAAGAATGACAGGTGAAAGATTGACAGCAGATATACAATGCATACCTATATGATAAGATGTACATACCCAGGGAGACCTAGGGTGACGTTTCACGATCTAATTGCTCGGGTGTTATCAAAGGATTGTGTGAAGACTCTCCAAAACCGGCGTGTTTGTATGACAAGATTAATTAATGTGGAGAAAGCCAGGCAGGTCTGGAAGGATCGTGACTTGGCGTGAAAACAATATGTATGTATGTTTGTTTGTTTGTAGCGTGTACCATCAAGTCTGACAGACTACGTTAAGACTACTATAAGGCTGTCTGGCAGAGATAGCTCTGAAGCAATAAGACCGCCTTTGTGCACCTGAGTTAAGTATTATTATTATTAGTGAAAGAGTATTAGTTTTATTAGTGAAAGAGTATGTCTTAATTTTAAGTGTTGGTTAATTAAAGTGTAATCATCCATCCATTCATTCATTCATTCATTCACTACACTAGTTGAACAATCCAGCAATCTGAGTGACTAGGTTATTCTATTCTATTGCCAGGCGATGGGGTCGTCACATTTCGACACCAAAACACTTAAATAAAAAATGCACGCTTACATTTACGAAGAAACAACCGATCATAAAACTAAGCATGGCGAAAAGTGTGTCCAATTCCTAATCGATTTTCAAACGACTTCATATTTACTTTAAACCGTTAATTTTAATTAAAACAAATGGTGACTAAGATTGGAATTCAACAATCAAACTTGAATGAAAATATTAATAAATTTTCCAAACATGAAAAAATAAAACAGCCGTAATAATCATGCGCGTTACATACATATCTTTACGCCAAGTTCCTTACGGGGTAGGCAGAGAGTATCGAGTGCCAGACCTCACGATCCTGACAAAGCGGTCTGGCTTCCTTCACGTTCATTACCCTTTTCAGACTCTTGACTCCACCCTCTTATAATATCCGATTGATCTGATCGTGAAATGTCAGCCTAGGTCTCCCCGGGTACCTACATCCATCCACATTCGCATTGTATATCTGCTTTGTCAACCTTTTATCTGTCATTCTTTTCACAAACCCGAACCATGCCTTTCTCAACTTTATGCTGTTGCATACGAAGCCTAATACAGCGGCCATAGGACAGCGACTCATCATCAGGAAAGCCATATAATTGTCAGCTATTTCGTCTTGTTTCTGGACTTACAATTACTGAAATCGTCATGGGATTTGTATATATATATACGTACATATATATTTATTTTATAAATTACTGTTATTTTTGAAAAACAAAATGTGTGCGTGTACTAGCGTACACACGTAGGAAATGAAGAAGTGAAACTTCTTTATGATGGTATTTTTCAAAAAAATATTTTACTATATGCAACTTTACAGAAATTGGTTAAATAAAGTTTATTGCCAATCCCTACTCCGCTGGAGAAATAATACTTCGAATCACGCGTGGTAGGGATAAGAACAAAGATGGCGCGTAACGGAAAAATATGACGCGTAACGAAAAAATGTTACACTAAATTTTTTTCCAACCCCGATAAAGAAGTTTCACTTCAAAAACAAACAACCTGCCTTGTTTAACAGAAATAAACTGTTTTTAGCAGTTCCATTTTTGTGGAACATCAAGCATATAGATTTCCTGAAAGCAAAAAGTAAACACCTAAGCTTGTTCACGACTCAAATGCCTGTCAGGAATCGAACCCAGACTTTGTGAATCCGAACGCCTCGGATTCACAAAGTCTGGGTTTTTTTATGATATTGGAAGGCAAACAAGCAGACGTACTTCCTGATGGTAAGAAGTTCACGTCTCCTAGAGACACCAAAGATGAGAATGGTGTGTTGCCAACATTAGGCCGGGATGTTAGGCCTCAAACAAAAGTAAGTTTTCCGGCTACCCTATCCTCCGAACCGGACCACGTCAACGGCAAGAGTTGACATTACGGCGGCAGCAATAGGTATGACAGTGGCACCAATCAAAGCGAGTCGCTGCGAAACTCTACCACCTAGTCAGATGTCATAGTGTTAGTGACGGTAAGCCTATGCTCGCCTTTCACGAGCTGCAGCATGATGGCCGATGGCATCATGCTGACCGAGGCAGATGGTCCAGTCCTTTGCAGCTGCGTTGGTCTGGGCTCCTGCCCGGATCAACACAGGTGCTACGTCCTCGCCCAAAAAAGTAGTCAAAGCAATATTATCAGTTTATCCCATTGGTGCTCCAGTTCCGCTAAGTAAAATATCTGCCACTTCGCCTGGCAGGTCCTAAGAGACGAGCACTGGTTAAATAACTAGATCACTAGTGGTAGGGCTGTTCAACTACTTTCACGGGCGATCCACCTCCGATTCCTACCGCCATAATGACCGTCATGTTCCAGTACAGAAGGTAGGATAACTGGTAGACTTGCACAATAGGCCTAGCATCCCGGCCACATGCACCTATAATATCCACGGCGTCTAGGCCACGGTTTTCTCTTTCCATCAGGAGATTCGTGTGCTCGTTTACAAAACTCTTACATAAATATATAGTTGTTGCCCGCGGCTATACCCGCACATAGTTTCCTCTGAGAACCTTATTAGATATCGGAATAGAAAGAAGCACAAGTCACTCCCAGGCTCCACACAAAAATTATATCATAACATTGCGACATGAAAATATCACAAACACACTTTAGCATTTAGAATATTAGTATATACAGTATCTTCACGCCCATATCCCCCAAGAGGTAGACAAAGGCACCAGGGCACCCACGACTAGCCGAAGATACTAAGTCCCACAATGTGATAGGTGGCAAGCCTATCGCCAACCGGGTATATATCCAATCCCGAACAACATATTTTTTTATTAGAAAATTGGAAAAACCAAATTTTTCTTTTTTTTTGTCCGACCCGGGATTCGAACTCAGAGCCTCAAGCAGTCAAGTCCAACACCTGAACCGCTAAACCACAGAGACGAATATTAGTATGTATTATAATTAAAACTTCATCTCATCTTCTATGACTAATAACACCAGTATTCAAAAAGCATACTTCGCTAAGTAATGAAACAATTATGTGCGAATTACGACATTTAGCTATGCGTTCCTTGCAACAAGCCATCCAATTCATAAACAAAACTTGAAAATTATTATCCAATTATTATTAATTATATAATATTATTAAGCCATCCAATTCATAAAACTTAAAATTATGAACTAGCTGCGCCCCACGGTTTCACCCGCGTAAGTCCCAATCCTGCGGGAACTCCGGGATAAAAAGTAGCCTATATGTTACTCTGGGTCTTCAGCTACCTACATACCAAATTTCATCGTAATCGGCTTTGTAGTTTTTGCGTGAAAGAGTAACAAACATCCATACATCCATACACACAAACTTTCGCATTTATAATAATAGGATTGGATGGCTTGGTGTAAGGAACACATAGCTAAATGTCGTAACTCGCACATCGAAGTTTCTTTACTTAGCAAACTATGCTTCTTGAGTACGAGTGTATTAAACATCTCTAATGTAAAATTCAAACAACAATTAAATTACTTAAGTATATTTAAAACATATTTTAAGAAAGCGTAAAAACAAGGCCTATCCTCTCCAAAACATACCAAAAAGCTGGATCACGAACAAAAACTCATAACTGACGAAATAAATTCAAAACAATAAATTACATACAAATCCACCAAAAAAATAAATTCACTTTATTCGAACACTTACCCCCTTACTAAAAATATTTACACGCGCGTTGATCTAGTGTGTAACTTCATTTTTGTTAGCAAAGGTGAAGTTAGACATCAGATCAACGGGTGCGCAAGTTTTATTAGTAAGGGAGTTAAAATTTTGACAAAATTATTACTAACTTTTTCCTTAACATTTTACTAGATAACTTTAATAATATAAAAGTGGTTTAGGCTCGGATCTATCATTTGAGATAGAAATAGTAAAAATGCATTGCAGGCACTTAGGGAAATGTCGCCATTATCTACTATAATACATTTTTCATGTCGCAGAAAAACAAACTAGAGAACGGATTTCTTTGTTGGTTAGTAATACAATTCGCCTAGACACGAAAGATGTCAAAGGTGTGTTACCAACCTAAGACCTACATGATAAGCCTAGATATTATTCGAGTATCTTTACAGCTACCACAATATTTCAAAACGAAACACGATAGTCTATCCTCCTTTTTGAGTCAGTTAAAAATAAATAAGTTTTTTTTAATATTCTTGTTACAATAAAATAACATGAACTTCACGCCAAGTAAAGAAAGTCGTGTTAATTACACTTTTTATAACTCAAGAACGGCTGAACCGATTTTGCTGAAAATTAATAGGGAGGTAGCTAAGAACCAGTAGACTAACATTGGCTACTTCTTATCCCGTTCAACTGTGAGAAACTAGAAAAAAGAACATTTTAACTTTTCCATGCAAACTGAACGATTGGAACGAAGTTCACCGTAGCAGCTAGTTTTTAATAAAGTTATCTAGTAGAAGATTTAAAGAATTATTACAACATTCCATTTTCAGCTACGAAATTCAACATATAAAACTTTTAAATTTGTAGTTCGTTTTCAAAACACAATTTTATTCATTTGTATATCAAAGAAACAGTTCTCTTGTTTTAAAATTGGACATAATAACGGTCACAAATGACAAATTATTTTTATGGTATTGTCACGGACGTAATAATAATTACATATTACTATTATTAATACGTCAATGGGCATTACAATATATCAAAACTTTGAATTCAAATATTCCAGGGCCACAATTACATAACAACAATAATAAAAAAATAATTAAATGGATTTTACACTTATTTTTTAGCATAAAAAAACTATTGGAGTTTAAAGTTTTTACCTTTGATTTTTTTTTCGCAAAAATTATCTTAACCAACCAGTTCAATATTACAGAAAATTGTTAATTTCTAAATCTGATTTTATAACATAAGTAGGTATTACAGGTATTGCACGAAAGCAAAATATTTATTTTTATAGTATTTTTTTATGTACGATTCATTTCACTACAATGGAGGTATTGCCCTGGAACGTATTATTTAGAATATTGCCTTTACTTTAAAATACTGTCAACTGATATGATACTACAATATTTTTGTGACAAAATAAAAAAAAATATAATAACGGAAGGAAAGTGGCATCTTACAAATATCCCTGTGAAAATAATTATATTATATTTTCGTTCATTGGTAAAACAACTTCATTTAATCTTAAGATATTTCATTGACAAAATAAGACAAAACCGATTTTACAGTACAATCCAAAATGTCATAACCGCCAAATACAAATACGAACTTTAAAATTTTAAAAACTACAAAAATCCAACATCTTGATAACATTTATTATAACAAGTACGCCGAAATTCGACAATAATTTGAGCCCTTTTTGTTTAGGGGTATTATAAGAGACGAAAAGAAGAGATTTGGCATATTTAATTTTAATTTGCCAAAAATATCGAACTACAAGTTAATTTCTGACAAATCTTCCTTCAATTACAAAAAACCTAAAATATTAACTAAATATCTTAGCCATAAAAATATAAATAAAAATAAACAAGAAAAAATTTAATAAATTGTAAACTAAACTGAGGATTTCGACAATATTCGATTATTATTTTATACAAAAACTTAATTTTGCTAAAAATTCAAATATTCATAATAGTTCCATTATTAAATCTCAATACTATAAAAATTACAATATTCCTGTGAAATATTTTATATCGATAGGTAAATAAGGCTTTTATACACATACTGGCCATGTAAAAGCATGGTTATGCTCAAGGTAGGTAATAATATAACTTTAAGTGTATACATAGCCTATGTATTTGGTTACAAGCCACTACAATTATTGTTTAGAATGTATGCATTTATTTTGACTAGGTGGTGGATATGTATTCACTTCTAATATAAGTTCCATGATTATACACTACACTATGTCAATTACAATCGTAATAATAAAAATTACAGCACATTATTACAATCCCATTAAAATTACAAATCAGCAATTACGACTAGTCACAAATTAATCTATAGATTCAGTCGATTCATTCACTACACAATCTTTAAAAAAACATCAACAATTCGAAAAATTGCACTTATTCAAAAAATGTATTATTAACAAATGTATTACAAAAATATGAAGAATAAGATAGGTTATAAAAGATTTTAGTGCAAATTTAAGCTCTTCCAAAACGAATTTCCATTTGGATTTTGATTGTTCCTGAGAAAATTATCATACAGATATTTACATTAACAATATTAAAAGTAGAATTATTCTAGTATTAATATTGCAAGTATCATAAGTCAAAGTGTCAAAATTTGTATCTCATTAGATTTACATAAATATGAAAAAATATATTTATTATTAAGTAATTTAAAGACAGCATTTATGAAAATATAAGTTTTATTAAATCTATATACAAAGCTAGCGTTATTTAAATGTATTGAGTAAGTTTAAATACTGATACGATAACAATTAAACACTGGAAGAGTCCATTTAAAAATAACTTAACTCACAGTAACTAATAAGGCATGATGGCTTTGTTTAAAATTTATGTAAATGTATTTATGTATGTATGATTGTTTGCACTTTGTATTGAAGTGTAAACATTTTGAAATGTATTTATAACGTATTTAAATTTTTACGTAAGACTTTTATCTGAAAAATAAAAGTTCAAAAAAAACCTGTAACAAAAAATATGTTTTTGTAGTTACTACAATTTACTACCGTACCTTATGAATATATATTTTTTTAGAAATGTTGAGCTTAATTTAGTTTTTTTGTAAGTTTACTCACTAGTTAACTTAGAAAAAAAACTAAATTAAGCTCAACATTTTCGTATCTCCTTTAGAATATTACTTCAATAGTAGCGACGGAAAACAAATGTTATTGACAAAAACTAATATTAGTACCACATAAAATTATTAATTAAAAAATTAACAAAAATAATGTCAATATGTTTTGAAATTTAAGTTAATAGTGTGATAAAAAAGAATTAAAGTAAAGTGTTTGTGATAAAGCAGCCTTTAGAATAAAACAAAAGCAATAATTTAATGAAAGTAAGTGACCGAATTCATTTAAGCAAAATTTGGTTAATTCTAAACTTTAGTTTCAAATGTGGGTATTTTTGTATATTTTTAAGTCAAGCCTAATTAGTTACTCTAAGTATACAAATTGTGAATAAATTATTTACGTGCCTTTAAGCTAAATTAACTATAATACTAAATAAGTTCATGATCAGTGTTACCATATACAAATATGACTTAAAAAAGTAACACTTAAATATTATTTACACATTTTGTTACTTTGTCTACACTGTTAAAATCACAATGTTTATTACTACTTTCAATAACAACTAATTTCGTGGCACCAAATTTAGATTTTAAATATTTAAACAAAATTTACATACTTTTGCCGTTTTTGTACAATTTTATTCATCAGTTTTTCAAGTGTTTATCCTAGTTTTAACTCTGGGATTGAAACTTTCAAGTTTTAAATTTTTTTAAAATAGTGATCGGTACGAATTATTTGAAGTTTAAGTGGGGAAAGGAAAGCTTTTACATAAAGAGTACTCAATCTTTAAGGGTCAGCAGGTCATTTCCATCAGGTGACCCATTTGCTCGTTTGTCTACTCTTACATATGAGTCAAATAAAAGCAAAAGCAGCAACATCCAGTATGGGGTGGAACTGCTGCTTTTATATTTTTTGCTTTTATATGACTCATCTTTTATATAAAAATTCAAATATATTACTGTACTGTAAAATATAATGTATTCGGTTTTTTTTTTTAAAAAGTACTGTAGGTAATATTTATAATGTATTTGAATTTTTTTGATCTCTAATTTATGTTTTAGCTATCCCTTTACTAAATATTACATCTAAATATGTGGGAAATTTACATTTACTATTAGTTTTTTGACAATACGTGTGCTAATGGTATCACTATTAGTTATGCCAAAGATCGTGCTAAATGGAGAAGTAGGAGTAAAAAAGTAGACTGTTGATTTCCACTGTAGATAAACGCTGCCTAATATGATCATGATGAATACAGAATAGACAAACCGATAACTGTTTCAAAATGTAATTTATTCGACAGCTCTTTCATTTGACTCAGGAATCGTCGATGATGTTATTACGCTAAAGTTTCACAGCCTAGATTAGCCTCTATACTAATGCTTGAACCGACAGAAACTTGTTCCTTACAAGGCATATGATAATAGGTTCTACACGGATAATAGGTGATATGAGAAAATTATTGATGAAGTAATTAACAGGTACAAGTACTAAAATGTAAGTTACTCAACGATTTTCATATTTCACAAATTTTTAAGGAATAATTTGTTAGATTCTATACTTCTTATCGTCGGAGCTTGGTGGAATTCCATTCTTGATGTAATTTATTTAAAAACACTTGTACTTTCCACAATATATTTTATTATTTTTTATTTTTATAATTTAGCCAACCGGTTTCGCTATACATACACAACCGGTTTTTTGACATCATTTGTAATTTTCGGTATCTCGAGATGTTTTTTGTTGTACAATGTGGTTTTTACCAAAGTAGTTTGATTTATTTATTTTATTTTACCATTATTAGAATAATTAATTTTTAATTTGATTTACATTTTTCAAACATTTATTAATAGTAGAACTTAGTTTAATAAATATCATTATTAGTACTTAGTTAAGGGAAAATTTCCCCATTATTGGGGTAAAAATCTAACGTGTCAACCCAGTTAATTCAAATTTGTTTACTAATGTCATCGCTCAGTATGTTTTTATTTAAATACCGTCATTTTTGAAGGTGACAATTAGACGGTATTATTTTCAACAAAACTTCAGTTGTTATATATCCCTGATGATGCTTGTATAGCGAAACCGGTTGGCTAAATTATAAAAATAAAAAATAATAAAATATATTGTGGAAAGTACAAGTGTTTTTAAATAAATTACATCAAGAATAATTTGTTGTTGATGTAAAATATACATTTTTGTAAAATTTATTTTTCCCATATTTTAGGGAAATTTATTTAGATTGACAACATTTTATTTGTAATTATGGTTGGTACGTGGTAGAGCTTATATGAAGTTCTAGTCTGTTTTGAATAAATAAACGGCAATGGGGAGGCTTTAATTTTAAACTAGACGATCTACCTTCGAATTAACATCAATAACTTTCAATCGAAAGACCTAGTCATCTCATAAACCTAGAAATCTAAGTATTTTCGAGCTGTCTATATAGTTACACAATTTTCAACATTTATGTTGTACTTTTGAGCCGAATTCATGTAAAATATCGCAAGCCATTTCCAAATCGTTGCGCGTTATTCCCAACGCTCTTACAACTATATCCTTAGGATACCCCTCGCCTACTAAGCGAGCAATGTAATCTAAATTTATATTTTCATAAGATACGTTATCACCATATTTTCGCCCATGCTTGTCATGGGTGAGGGGATTGATTTTCTTTGCTGTAACAAAAAACATTAAATTTAACTGTGCATATTATAAGAAATAAAGAGAAAATTTTAACAGCCTTTGTAAGCACATTTTTCAATTGAGTGTAATACTTGGTAAAATCGAAAATGAAGTACACAAATGTATCATATTCACCCCAAGGCCCTTACGGGGTAGGCAGAGAGTGTCAAATGCCAAGTGCCACGATCCTTGATGACCTGCCTTGCTTTCTTCACACTTATTACTCTCCTACAAACACGCTGGTTCCGGAGACTCTTGACGCAACCCACTAATAAAACAAACGTGCTTAAGCTCCAACGATTTAATGGTGGAATATCAACCTAGGTCTCTCCGGGATTATATCCATCCACAGTCACATTGTATATTTTTTGTCAAACTTTCATTACCCATTCTTTTCAAACGACCGAACTAACGGAGTATGTTTTTTCTCATTTTGACACCAACACTTTTTTTATGTTATAGGAAGGCAAACAAGCAGACGGATTTCCTGATGGTAAGAAATTCACGCCTCCTAGAGACACCAAAGATGGTATTAGTGCGTTGCCAACCTGAGGTCAGGGTGTTAGGCCTCGAGCAAAAATAATTTACCGGCAACCTTTCTCTTCGAACCAGAACACGTCATGACGTTATGGCGGCAGGAATAGGTAAGGCGGTGGTACCAGTCCGGGCAAGTCGCTGCGAAACTCTACCACCTAGTCAGATGTCACGGTGTTAGTGATGATAAGCATTTGCTCGCCTTTTACGTGATGCCTGGCAAGAAAAGCAGATGGTCTATTCTGCATAGGAGCCCGGACCAACACGGGGAATTTTCAATAAGACTACCTCTCGCTCTGATCTCACTATTGTGAATGCGGTCAGCGAGCGTGAAAATGAAATCATTCAGGAAATACTCACGCGCAACTGCCAATTCATTTATCTCCACGGCGACGTTTTCATATGGAGTATCCCTAATATCTTCTGAAGGAAACTTCGGCATCGTTGTTGACTTCGTAGGTTGATCAATGCTTGCACTAGTTGTAGTTGGCAACGACCTTTGTCTTGGTGGTGCTTTATTTTCAACTCTAGTATCTCTGTCAAAACTAGACCTGTCTGCAAATGTTCTTTCTTGACGGTCAGGCTTATCAGGTCTTTCTGGAGGATTTCGGAATTCTATATGTCTGTCTATACGATTATCTAAAGATCTCTCAGGTCTTACTTCATGTCTATCTAAATTTCTATTCTCTGAATTTGATCTATCATTTCTCTCACTTTGAAAGTTTCGATCTGGTACTCTATTTTCAAGTCTGTCTTGTTTTTCTAAATTAACCCTATCATTTTGTCTATTTTCTAAACGATTGTCTATGTTTTGTCTATTGTCAGGTTTTTCTTGTCTTTCAGGTCTACTATCTGGTTTGTCAGGTTTGTCTGATGGATGAGGTTTTTCCTTTGGGTCTGGGGGTTTATCGTTTTGTCGTTCAGGGGGAGGAGCAGGTAAGGGTCGACTATTGGATTGAGGAGTGCAGGCTCGACGAGGTTTTTCGAAAGCTCTAGGGTCTGGTGGTACCTGAAATATTTTTTTTAAAGTATGAGATATTTGTAAACCAAATTGAAGCAATCATATATGAGTTGACACACACAAATCAATCCACGTTGACATGGACCAGAAAAATTGTAATTGTGATGAAAAAACTAACTTCTTGAGCATTACTTGGGCAATAAATGAGAACAAGAATCATCTTCCATGTAAGTAGTTATGTTCTATATATGTAGTATTCCAGTCTCGAACGGGTGGAAGAACTTCTATGTTCGTATGCATATGAACCTTTCTCTTGAATCTATCATATATCTACACGTATCTATTAAAAAACCGCATCAAATTCCATTGCCTGATTTTAAAGATCTAAGCATACCTATATTATTAGAAAAGCCAAAGTTGTGTTTGTCATAATTATGTAGTATTAACTTCCATTTAAATTATGTAACATTGTTTTGACTAAATTTGAAATGATGTATCTCGTTTACTTTAGTTTTATATTTATACTACTTTTGTTTTTCTCCTTACTGTTATTATAAATAATTTAATCTTATGTTATAGTTTTCGTATGTTTAATCTCTTTAACTACTAAACCTATGTTTATATAATCTCCTCAGACAAAAGGGTTGTCTGGTAGAGATCGCTTTGTTTGGCGATAAGACTGCCTGTTGTGTACTATAAACTATAATAATATGCTCTTGTAAATACTTAATTGCACTTATTTTGTAGCAAGTTTCATTGTGCTCAATAAAGAGTTAATTCATTCATACATACTAACAAACAGTACAAAGGGACTTTTTGTGCTATGTAATATTAATTAATATTAGTATTTCTATGCAGGGAGTAATTTACTTTCCTGTTTCATATTAATAAGGTACTTAACTTCAAACTTGATGTTTTTACGTCTTTAATCGTAATAACTGGTAAACGTTACCAGTTAAGATTTACTGCCTGATTAACGTCGTTAATTCAGTTAAATTAAGAGTTTCAATCTTACCACTTCATGCCTAGTGTCAATAAGGCCAGTGATGGTTTCCGTGGATCCAGTGATGACAGATGTGAGTCGGTGCCTTGAATCTGGCTCAGGTTCCAGCGAAGACCGTCGACGAGGTTCTGAACAAGATACCAAGCTTAGTCTGCAGCATAGATTAATTGTACTTTTGATCATCAGAGATTATTTCTGGGATCATCAACTTCAAAATAATATATGTTCTGAGAAGAACAGTTTGAAAGAGATGGCTTCCTATGTCAAAAATATCATGTATAAAAATGTCAAAAATGTCAACAGTTTCTGTAGTCATCGTGATAAAGGTGGAAATTCTGATAAATACTAACTAGGTAAACTAGTTTTAAGTTTAAGATATCTTTTTCCAATAAAACAAAAATGAAAGTTATGGAACATTAAAAACATGTCAAATCAGTCTGGACATGTTAACTTGTGACGTTTTTCAACAACGTTTTCCGAAAAATATATTAAACTTCTCTAGAAATATTGTGTACTAACTAACCTGACAGTACTACGCGTGTTATGTATCTTTATATTACTATCGTTAAAAGAAGACAGTGCTGCTTCAAAATTATTAAGTAAAGTGCGCAGTAGAATTACCCTAAAATATTTGTATTTTATTCATGAGCAATAAGCACTGAGTGGAGCAATGTATATCATAATCATCAGCCGGACGCCGTCCACTGCTGGACATAGGCCTCCCCCAAAGAGTCACGAGTCACGTTCACCAGCCGCTTTTGTCCAGCATTATATATACTGGGCTAGTTTTAGTTCAGCATTCCAGTAAACAGGAGTGACAGCTTCTGCGCTACTCGTGTAAATTCCATTTACTTACCCATTGCACTGGCTGTAGCAATATCCTGCACACTAGAAGCTGCTACAATGGTTTCAGCAGGGGACAAGCTCTTGCGGGGTGGTAAAGGCGGGGCTCTGAGTTCCCCGTACGCATTCTCAGCGGGGGCAGGGGCCTTCCTTGTCGCTCGCGGGGAATGCCGCGGCGATGCTCCAGCTGATCTCACTCCGGGACGCAACGCGTCTATTGTTGATGTTGCAGCATTGAATTCGGCCCAGTCCTATTGATAAACATAATTAGTTTAATTAAAAGGGAGGATACATTTTGGAAGTAGGAGCGACATCATTTTAACGGATTTCCTTTTATTTTAGCGCTAAGAATAAACTTTTACAAATTCAAGATTTTTTTTATGTGAAACTGATTTGAAATAGCGCCCGCCGCCAGAGGTATATTCCAGAAAAGAGAACATCGTACAACAATTTGGTTGGGGCTCATTTTAGCTCTACTAACTCTATAAACCGCTGTAGTAGACTAGTAAGAATAAAATGAACGTAAATTTCTTTATCTCTTCGCAAATGGGTATACAGAATAATTTACGAATAAAAGGTTATTGTGCATTCAATAACTCGTTTTGAGAGACTGATGCCGGAAGTAGGGTCCAAAGGATCCTGTAATACAGGTCAAGTTGATAAACACCCATTTCCAAGTTTCACAAATTCATACTCTTTTTTGGCAATTAGGCATGGATCTCCTCCAACCCTTCAATGATCTAGGCAATCAAAAGTGGAAAAAGGCTGTAAGTCGTAGTTTTGGATCGTCGTTTATAGAAATAGGCGTAAAAAACTACCTCTAAAATACTGAAGGTAGTTCAGTACCATTTGTGCAGACAGCAAACTAATGTACAAAATTTGCACTATCTGGACTTGAAGCCTTAACTTTCATATCTCTAAAATCTTTAAGTTTTATCCGTCTTTCAAAAAGGTTATAGATATTATGTTCAACTCCCAATTTTTCTAAAATATCTCAAAAAATCTCATTTTATTTTAAAAACGCACCTTCCAAGTGGTCCCAAGTCGGGATATATTGATGGAATCCCAGGGAAATTGAGGAAAATACCTACCCAATTTTTTGTGAAGTCGTTTCGTTTGAAAATATGTTATTTGCAATTTCACTGTGTTTAAATTATTAAACAAATTTCAAAATCTAGCAAAGCAACAATATCATTATTATGTGGTGTCGATGACTGTACCTAGTACAAGTGAAATTGAATTTATGGGTCCGAGTAAGTACACTCAAAATAGCTTCTATGAACATCCTCATCGTCCTAGTAGGTATTTTTTTTGGCTTCTTATATTTGAAAGACACTTAAAAAAAGAGGTTCATGGATGATAGAAAATTTGAAATGCTTTTTTTTTTTAAAAAATCTCTAGCATTGAGAGTAAATTTCAAATGCTTTTTTTTTAAAGAAATAACTGACATTTCCACATGTGGAAAGACATGGCTCTCCTGATGCTTTTATGAGCTGCCTGGCAGGAAGTCAAATCTATTCTCGGAGGAGAACTGTTGGTATAGAACCCGAGCAATCGGAAGACCCGACCCAATACAGGGAAAACTAAAATGAGCGCGTTCTGTTTCATCGACAGTGTCAACAGGTGGAGGTCGATGAGAGTATTCTAATAAGCTTTTTTAGGGAACTTAATGAAATTAGCGCCTTTTGCATCTCTTAAAACGTCATACCTAGTTCGGTTGACCGTCGTATTCATTCAACACTTGCATTGAGCACAATCTGGTTTCTTACTCTGTATCCTTTACGCTAAATTAGCGCCTTAAAATGTCATACCTAGCTCGGTTGACCGTGGTATTCATTTAACATAGGAAAACTTGCATTGAGTACCACCTTCTCACTCTGTATCCTTCATATTTTTTAAGTTATCAAATAACTATTGTTACAAAAACCTAGATATGGATTAGAAACAAAAGAGAAAAGTGTGTTGCCAATTCGCGACTAGGATGTCAATGATGATGGTTTTATGTCACTCCATCCTTTGAACCGTAACCCGACATTGACCTTCCATATCAGAAAATAATTACCAATGGACAGCCGTGTCCATATTATTAAAATAATTTTCTCCATTCAAGTTATAAGTACTTATATAAGACATGATATTGGTTCTTACTTTTATTATTTCATTCACGTATATCCTTATCGCTTATTAATAGTTACTAGTGGTCGCCCATTGGTCGAAATTCGACCATAATCAATTTTAATATCTTGTTGATAAGAATGCCATCATCATTTCTCAAGACCAACTACTTTGGTACCAAACTTTTTAGTGCGCCATCTGTGTTTTGTTATCGTCAACATCAATATATTTGTTCGTGTGTGTCAAATGCATGGTAGTGTGGGTAATGTTATATTTACTGATTTAATGTACTTCACAAACATTATTATTAAAAAATATTAGCGTTCTGCACTTCTTTTACACATAAACTATAAGTGTGGCAAATTTTATGCTCCTGCGTCCGCGCAATTTTTGTAAAAAGAGGTCCAAAGTTTTGGCATCACGTATTAATATTTAGATTACGAATTTTTAATTGCACAACACTAGTACCAAATTGGGCCAACTTTTTGGTTATGTTTAGTAGGTAATATAACTAAAATGAAACTTACCTCAAAAATAAAATAACTATAAATATATCAAGGCGTATAATGTCAACGTTTTTAAACCTTATAAATAAATAATTCATACTGAAAATTGTATAAAAATAATATTTATCTGTCTAAATACAACTAAAACTATATCCAATACACAGATTATATTACCTATATTAAAATTTATATTACAAACTGGCTTGACATATTTATAAAAGCCTAACATTTGATTTTAAAGTCACTCTAGAGTCTAGACTGAAAGTTTATTAGACGGATTTTGTTCTGTGAAATACTATTAAATCCATTATCCAGGTAAAAGTGGGCAAAAGTGCAACTAGTATACTACTAGCCATTTATCAAATTTCAAAATATGACAGACAGAAATACTATAAGTACCTAACTAATATTTCATTATTATAAACATACATTTGTTTGTCATTTTGTGATCGACATACACTAATACGATATGACGATTTACAAAGAAAAAAATCACAATTGGAAACATTCATTAACAAGATAGGTAAAATCGATTAAAAAAAAATTAAAATCGATTCATCAAAATTAATGGTCGATCTTGTAGACGAAACCAAAGTATTCTACTATTCGAAGAGTAAGGAGTTTTGCATTTGTTTAAATTGAAATATTTGTGTCAATTTGTTTTTTTTTTTTGGATAGAACTGAATATAAGGTAAATCGGGTTGAAATATTTGTGTCAATTAATTTGTTTTTTTTGACAGAACTAAATATAAGGTAGATCGGGTTGAAATATTTGTGTCAATTTGTTTGATTTTTTTGACAGAACTAAATATATACAAGGTAAATCGGATTGAAATATTTGTGTCAATTTGTTTGATTTTTTTTTGACAGAACTGAATATAATTTTCAATTAAAACTAACCAACTGCAACTACCGTCGTTTTAGAGAACAATATGTTCAAATAAAAAAAATAATACTTCATATTAAAAAAACGACCCCATTTTAAAAAAAAATCCAAGACTAGACTTATACATTCAAATTAAGTACACTATTTACGTATAATGTAAAGTCAAAATAAAGAATTTTGAAAATGTAAAAAAACATTTTTTATTACAATTGAATATCTTTTTTTAAAGTTTTGCACATAATTGCATTCAACAAACATTGTTAATTAACAAATACTGAATCACTAGTAAATTAAAAACTACAATATGCTAAGTTTGAAGCAACGTTACATATTTTACTGCATTTTTTAAGATAATTTCCAGAACGTTTTGAATAAAAAGTAACCCATTTGTACTTTCGGCACCTTCAAAGATGAAATAATATTTAATATAGCATGTGATTTTACACAAATTCAAAGATATTAAGCTCTTAAAGTAGCAGAAATTGTGGGATAATACGTGGTTTATATTCGAATCTGATACATTTACCTATCAAGGAGGTATATAGAGCAGCTTATCAGGAGAGTCCACCCGTACGGGTACATTAAAAAAGTATCTTCACGCCCGTATCACCGATGTAGTAGGCAGGGGTATAAACTGGGCACCCAGGAGTAGCTTAATATGCTAAGTCTCACAATTTGATAGGTGACAAATCTATCGCCAACCACACATATCCAATCCCACATATCCAATACATTCTTATCACATATCCATTGTTATTAATAGAACATCAAAACACATTTTCCTTTGGACCCGGGAGCTCATGAAGTCAAGTTCAAAAACCTGACCACTAGACCACAGAGGCGACAAACTCAGCAATTTAAATATATAATATATCTAAACCCCTTAGTACTTTGCAGTTTTAGATATACATATGACGATCAAATGTTTATGACATTGTGTGCTACTATGTATTGTCATGATCCAGCTGGAGAGGAAGTTAAGCGGTGGATATGCACACGCGGCCTAAGATTTAGGATTTAAGACAACGACGCACCAATAACATCTGTGGTGCCTATAGGCGAGGGTTGTATCTTATCATCAGGGGAAATCTGCTTGTCCGCTGTATTATAATATGGAATACAACTTTTGGAAAACTTTATACAAAAAATTACACGCGAGTTTAAAATGTCGCTTCTTCTGCAATTCACGGAAATCATACCATACTAATAAACACCGTAATAATCAATAAATAAAACACTATTGTTTTTACTACTTTGCAATAAATTATGTAACGTTGTCATTCTACACGTAAAAATAAATAAATGCAAACATCAAAAAAAGGTATGCACAACAATACAGTCACATGGAAAAGTGACAACATGATTAAACCTAAACGATTTTTTAAAATATTTTGATCATACATTAATCAAACTTTAATGTAACAATAAAAATCATGTCCCATTTATTTTCCAAAACATGCTAAAAGAAAATTTAGGCAAACAAAAACGTCAAGTCCACTTTTTTTAATAATAATAAAAACACATTTGTATCGGTTTTTGTGGGTAATTAGCCCGCATGCGAGCAGACCATGGACGTTTCTAAAATGAGGGGAGGGCAAAGCGACACTGTTTTTTTGTAAGTTATGTTTTGAGTTGTCTAAATTTTTCCTTTAGTACATGCTAAGCATAAGCATACCACGTGCAAACATATCACAAAACAAAGCACATAAAATGAAACAATGAAAATTATACTAAAACCAAAGGCAAACAACGATAGAAGCTGACGTACAATTTGTGTCCTTTGATAAAAAAAGTATATTTATCTTGCTTTATATTAAAAAGTTCTATAAGTGATATGTTTTTGTTTTTACCTCCACAACATTTAGGATATTTTTATAATAAAATCCATAAGAACATGAAATAATATATATAAAAGCGTATAAGTAATCAGATCAACAAAATAATTATAGTACATTAATAGAAATTCCATGGTTGTTTAATACTAAGTTGTTTCTAAACCAACATACTGGGATTAAATATACTAAAAAGTATATGTTTAAATAAATTAAACAAAAAATACTAACTAAAATGTTTATATTGGAACTCATGTTTTGTATTGTCAACGTCAGATTAAAATCTAAAACACTTTTGGAAAGGACTGTACTAACGGATTTATAATTAATGTAAAATAAAAACAATACATACACGTTCAAATTACGAAATTAAAGTTAAACTAAAAGTAACATGTTTTACTGTGATTTTATAAAATATATTTTTATTAATTTCATTACTTTTAAAATTCATTTGCAAAATAACTAGATAATATTTACATTTATTAAAAATATTTAATAATAAAAATTTAAAACACAATTTGTTAAAAAAATAAGAACATTTTCTCTCAACAAAAAATAAATCACATAAATAATGATCACTGATTTGTCTTTTAATTTTTTGACGCAAAAAAGTTGTATGACAAAAAAATGTAATTGGAGTAAAAAAAAAAATACAAAAGCACAGTAAAAACACAAACAATGGAATGTATCGTCGAAGGTAGAACAAAATGCATCAAACACTAAGCATGCGGCGATTTTCTCTCGCGCCTCTGCAAAACAAACAACAAAAATGAGTACATGCGATGAAGTATGGACATACATGCAATTTGGACATTAAAAAAGACGGGTTGCACTCCGAGAGTGCCGGCAGAAGTGAAAACTTAAATATTAACGTTGTGCATTTTTGATATTTTGGAATGGTTAGGGAATAATTTTGCACGAATTGCTTTAATTATCAGTATGTAAGTACTATCATTTATGCACAAATATCCATAACCTGCGTTTGGCTTGCCAAAAACTCGCTACAGTAAGACCACGTGACGGCTAGGAGCGTCGTAACATTATCTGTACAACGAACATTGCTCGTCTACACATAAAGCTTATTTTCAATATGGAACAAAAAGAGCAATGTCTGTTGATATTACACGTATCTACTATCATTTTGTCTTGTAAGAATGTAATGGTAGGTATATTGCGGCGTATTATCCATTGCTCATCCTATACTCTTCGGAAATAACTAAGCAATACAAAAACAGCAATGAATCTACGTTTTATTTTAGATCTCGGGCAGTCTTAATCGCGCATGCACAGTGTGCCCTCTCACTTTCTGACGATCTGACGCGAGTTAAGAAGTTTTTACCCATTCCAAAAAAAGCGCGCAACGCCGCTAAAGAAGTTTTCGCTTAAAAAAAATGGTAAACACTCATACATTATTTTTTAAGGCGTTTTTATTCAACTAATTGGGGTCTAAGTAACGAAATCTTAAAACGTGTTTTTTATCCTACATACAAGAGCGGCTTCAATTGAAACTTGACAAACATTTTGAGGGCCGAGGAAAACAAAATAAAAATAAAAAAATATATATTAAAAAAAATCTTCAGGGTCTGGCGCCAAGTCAAAAATATTCCTTTTGGAGCTTTCGTCGCGTGCAGTATCATATTAATAATGATTAATTAAAACTTATTATAAAACATCATAACAAGCACCCTACGCTTTTTTATAATTTTACATTAATTTTAATCTCTCAGTTATTTTTATATTTTTTTACCTTTCGTGTGAAAGTTCAACGAACAAGCATACTGCTCTCCTGATGTTAAGAGATAACGATTTTCTTCTTACTAGTTCAACTTTATATCGTTTTTTGTTTTTCAAACTATAAATATTAAAACTAAGATTTCATGGTGCGATATGAAACTTGTAATGAAAGATCTATCTTTATTCAAATCCACGGTTTAAATACGGATTTGTTATATCTACACTGTTATGTATTATATATAATACTTCATGTTATATTATATTCTTATCCAAATAAAAATATTTTTACGGAATTTGAATGTGTTTGCGTAAACACATTTTTTTTTCTTTAAATAAGATGTCACTCATGTCAGTATTAGACACAAAATAATATTAAGAGTGACAACAGCTGCCAAAAAAAACAATCATCGAAATAAATATATTTTTTTGGGATTGGATAAGTGCCTTCTTGGTGACAGCTATTTACCTTTGGGGGACTTAGTGACCGGTTGTACCTTCGTTTGCCTATTCGGGGTCACGGCTGTGAAGATGAGTTTCTAGCATTTTTCTCGTCTAAATATTTTTAAGAGAGAAAAAAAACGTAAGGCAGAAAATGTTGAGAGTACGATTTCTGATCGCTTTGAGATTGATTCTTTCTTAAACTTTGCTCACTTCATCTAATTTAAATGTGTGAATGTAATAAAGTGAAATAAATACCTCTGGATCATCGATGTCATCTGTCAGACCGTTGAAAGTTGTATTTCTAGAGGACCATCCGTTCGCGTTGCTCGATATTGTCACTTCCGTACCTGAATATCATTAAAAATGTCATTTTCACAGTTTCTTAGTATTACAATTTGTCGACGATAATAATAAAAAAATTAAGAAAAAATCACAATTGGAAACATTCATTAACAAGATAGGTAAAATCGATTAAAAAAAAATTAAAATCGATTCATCAAAATTAATGGTCGATCGCGTAGACGAAACCGAATTAATCTACTATTCGAAGAGTAAGGAGTTTTGCATTTGTTTAAATTGAAATATTTGTGTCAATTTGTTTGTTTTTTTTTGGATAGAACTGAATATAAGGTAAATCGGGTTGAAATATTTGTGTCAATTTCTTTGATTTTTTTGACAGAACTGAATATAAGGTAAATCGGGTTGAAATATTTGTGTCAATTTGTTTGTTTTTTTTTGGACCGAACTGAATATAAGGTAAATTGGGTTGAGTATGATAAGATACAATCTTACCATCAGGAAAGACGTGCGCATGTTCGCCATCTTCTTAAGTAAAAAATTCCGTATAGTTATCAATTTTTGAAGTAAAAACTTCTTTAGGCGCGTTGGGAGTTTTGGTAGAGGGTAAAATCCTCGGTTCGCGTCACCGACATGCTAATGATAATAGTATATCTATAGATATAGAGAGCCAGACTAGCGCACGCGCAGTAGCCTGTGTACACGTATACACTAATACATCGACTATTTCTGACTGACAAGATAATTGTATATTAATTATTTTTTCAACCACTTTGTTTTTATATTTTGTTCATGATTTGTTTAACCCATCATATGTAACTAATAAATAAAACATAAAAAATTTCATGTAATTTTTGCATACAGTTTTAATTACTCTCAACTTAATAGTTCCGTTTTCACTTCTATCGGCAGTCCCACGACTGCTACTGTTTTTTTTCTTACTTAGTTATTTTATGAGCTCCTTTTTGGGTGAGCTGGAAGAAATCTCTTTAACTGAGATAAGCTAACCTTTTGTACAAGTAAAGTTTATGTAAGTTTTTTTTGTGTACAACAAATGATTAAATAAAATAAATTATTTTATAAAAATGTGATATAAGAACTTGGTATAATTAAATATTTCTGTACCTACTTTCGGGCACATTTTATACGAATAAACTATTTTCATTTCACTAAAACATTTGGCTTAAAATAATAAATCTCATAAAAAGTATGTACTTACTTAAACATCCTATCCTATCCTATTAATATTATAAATGCGAAAGTTTGTATGTATGTATGTATGTATGTATGGATATTTGTTACTCTTTCACGCTCGAATGTTCAGCCAAAGAAAGGATTTGTTGGAAATTTGGAATACAGATAGATTGTGACCTGGATTAACATATAAGCTACTTCTAAACCAGATCGCACAACGTGTTCCTGAGAAAACGCGGGCAAAGAAGCCGCAGGCAACAGCTAGTATGAAATATTTTCAAAATTATTGCTATATATCGTACTTAGGATACAATACTCAAACCGCGGTATTGTTCAAATTTTTTGCACTTTTGGGGGCGTCCACAAATTACGTGAGATTTTTAAGGGGGGAGGGTGTCGATTCGAATCTCACCTAATCTTACGTTGGGG
>NJDD01000566.1:0-16241 GCA_002245505.1 Calephelis nemesis
CTAAATTTGCTATATAACATTGTTGCACTTCTTTATATATTCCTATTTCTATGCATGGTAAGGGCTCTGACAAACCAAACATGACAAACTTGACAACACTAGAAAAAATAAAAATGGCTGTCAATATTCAAAAGAGACAAAGAGACAGAACAAGCAATCAAATCTAAATATTAAAATAATTCACAAACTCGCAAATGAATAAATGATACAAGAATTGAAATGAATTAAGTATAATGTAAAATTAAGATTAGCCGCCATTGAGCCAAATTCAGGTACAAAATGATAGAAGATAAAGAAAATTATTTGTGTTCGACAGTAAGTCCTATTAAAGAAGAAGGGAAGCAACGAAGAAAATGTAGCTGTCTTCTTACTAGTGAAAAATTAAGACAAGTTATAGCCTCATTTCCTCCTCCACCACCTCCCTCCCCAATTCTGCGAGAACGATACTTGTCTAGTGTAAGTCATGTTGGTTTTTTTTTATTTTCTCTACTTGTAGAGACAAAATTCTTTACAAACATCAAACAGAGATCTAATATAAATAGGCAAAATTATCTTTATAAAAGATCTGTCCAGAGTAAACAAAATAATAATAATAATTAAGCACAGTAAAACTGCAAGAAACCGACTACGTTTTCAATAAGTATGTGATGTCATCCTGGTACAGACAATTACGGTCCTCCTGGTACACAAAAATAAGTATTTTCTCATTTTCCTGGCATCCCACTATCAGATCCAGACTTGGTGTCAATGACCACCTCAGAAGAATGCTCCTTTAAACATTAAAAAAAATCTAAAATCGGTTCAGAAATGACGGAAAACTCGATTAACATACATTTAAATACATAAAAATGAATGTGTAAAGTGAATAATAATTGGTCGAGTCCAGCTGTTGGACTCGACTGCATAAAGTCCCGGGTTCGATTCCTGGGTCGGGCAACAAAAAAAAATTTCTGATTTTTCCAATTTTCTAATTAAATGACGTTGACGTCGTTGGAAATGTGCCCGATTAGCGATAGTGCCTTGCCACCTATTTGCCATTCCACATTGTGGGACTTAGTGTCTTCGGCTAGTTGCGGGTGCCTTGGTTGTACCTCGGCCTATCTCTTCGGGAATATGGGTGTGAAGATACTTATTTGTAGAAATCATATAACGATGCGGTTATTTTGTAGACAAAATAAATATAGAATGAAATAATTTATATAAAACTAGCTATTAACAGGGACCTCGACAGCAGAATAGCGACAATTTTCATTTAAACTTTCATCACTTGTGATTGTGATTTTTTTTTTTTGAAAGTAACCTATCTTCGAACTCAGATCTTTGAAGATTAGAACATTGATCTCCTCGTTGGTCGAGTTGCTAGCGTACACATTTATGTGATGAACATTTAAATGTCTGCATTTCCGAGTCTGGGTGTTTTTTAAATACATTCTGGTATCTATTTAAGTATTTCTATGTATTAGAATCGTTGACTTACACTCATAACACAAGCATATAATTTGGTTACTTTGGGGCTAGATTCAGTTTGAGTGACTTGTCCAGGGAAACTTTTTTTTATGAAAATCGGTCAATCAGTATAGTCGTGAAAACGTATCGGACAAACAGACTGGTGGTACCACAGTCCATGTTGGATACAGCATCAGGTTTCTCTGTTTTTCTGATCTGTGCTTGAAGGTTGGGTAGCTGGTATAGTCCACGTGGCCAAGATAAAAAAATGCCCTACTTCGTAAAAGCCAAAAAAATGACAAGAGCACTGGTGGTAGATTGGTGTGTAGCAACATGTCGGGGGGATCTACCGCCTTATCTATTCTTGTTACGATAATTTCAGTTTCAGAAAAATACAGTTTAGCGTTGTCTTGTTCCGATTCTAAGGTATATAACACCTCGACTATAGGACAGCTAGGACATTAATGGTGATAGACGCGGTTGTCTCTTATCACCAGGAGAACCATCTGCATTATCACTATATAGTATCAAAAAAGTCGCTTCCTCTGTCCCTATGTCCCTGTATCCCTTTGTATGCTTACATCTTTAAAACTAAGCAACGGATTTTGATGCGATTTTTTTCAATAGATAAAGCAATTGAAAAGAAAGTATTATAGGTATATTTCATAACCATGCGGAAACGGGACGGGCTGCTAGTTAGTTATGAAAAAAACCTTGTTTGCCTTCCAATTCTATAAAAAACAACTGAAATGTTTCCAGGCCTCCAAAATGTGCATATCTGCGTTTTGTACCGGGGCTCACCGGCGGCCTGATGAACATATTTCACTTTCTATACATTCTAAAGAGCAAATGACTGAACAAATAGATTTAGAGCCAAACAAACAGGTACCTAAGGCTATTTAATTTTTATTATAAAATACCTTATTTTCTCAGTATAAATGTAAATACTTGCAATAATTGATAAAAAAAGATTGGAAGGCAAACAAATAGATTTCCTGACGATAAGAGATACACGCTGTCTACAAATCCCAATGGTAGTATTAGGGTAGTCAACTTTTTTCTACGGAATCGTACAAATATATTGGTAAGGTATGTGATATTCCGGCTAATACGTCCGGCATGGAAGAAGACAAGGTCAAGCACTAACGCAATGACGAGTACTGCACGAATAGGTAGGACAGTGGTTCCGATTCTTGCGAGATGTTGCGCAGAATTCTACACCACCAGCGCCAAGGGCGATATTTATTCAGCGCCTAATGCAATTTAAGCCTATACGAAAAAGAACAAAAATATAATAAAAACTGTATATCAATATACCTATAAATACTACTAAATAGTTTTTTAATTTATATTATCTATGTTATTACCTTTTTTTCTAAACTTAGGGTATTTAAAATTAGGCTTCATTCATTGAGCGTACGGACGCCGGTTTGTATTCTGCGCCCTGGGCGGTCGCCCAACCGCGCCATGCTTTAACGCCGCCACTGTCTGTCACTTTTTAGATTAAAACATTTTTCTAATTATTTTTCTACTGCATTAGCTAATCTCTAAAATATTAGTACTAGTAAAAATGCGCAACTCCATTTTAAAGCCACCACCGATAGAGCTAGCTTATAGTTAGGACACTAAGTTTAATATAAATGACATTTTATGGTATAATGGAGCTGATGTGATAGTGGAGGTGGAAGATCCTAAGACTTAAGAATTTATAAAATTTCTTACTTCACCTTATCGTGTTTGGCCTTATATCTATTGGTCAAGTTTATTACTGGAAATAGCCCTCACAAATAAAAGCTTGTCATAAAATTACATTTTTGTTAAAAACTTTTTTTAATTCTGTGGGAATTTTCAAGTTGGCCCAAATAACGTAAGCTTTTTGACATAAAAGTCTTCTCTAAACGAAAAGTACTACTGTTTTATTATACGTCATACTATATGAACATAGTTAAAATTAAACTTCTTGCAATGATTCATACCCTTCTCTATTTAAGGCAACGGCGCGGTCGAGAATGAAGTTTAAAGGAAACGTATTTCTGCAACTTATTCTCATTTTTGGACGGGTTGGTTGGTGGTTACTATTAACATGAAACTACCTCTTGAATAACTCTATTGAAAATCCACTTTAAAATCCGTTTCGTAGTTTTGAAGATCTAAGCATACCAAGGTCCCTATTAACATACAGTTTAAGACTTTACCGTGTTATAAAAAAAAATGTCACACAGTCAGTGTAAGTAATCACAATAACAACAATAATTAAAAACATAACTGGTTTGAAATTACGTAACATAAATATTTTTTTATAATTTTCGTTTAATTTGACACTGCATCAGGTTCAGAGATATTATTACAGTCACATTTGCTGACCTAATATGCACTCGATTTGTACACTGAGAAAACAAAATGTACAAGTTCTGCTAAATATATTATAATATTAGATAATATATATAAGGGACACTCACGGTATTTTTAATTCGTGTTTTTCGGTCCACTTTTTATAGATAGATAAATATTAATATAGTTCGGAAAGATTTAAGTTTGAAATTTTGTATTTTTGAGTTACAGTCTCCTTGTCACCGGCGCCTTAATATAAATTTAAGATTTTTACTGTTCCAAACATAATAATTCTACCGATGCAAATGTCACGTTGTTGGTAACACGTAATACGTACAGCTATGTCACTTTATATGAGTAACACATGTTACAGCTGTTCACATAACAGTTATATTTATATTCTGTGATTAATTGTTATTATTGTAAGGTTGATTGTAGACGGTTGCAAACACTGGCGTACCTAAACATTGGTTTCCATCCGTCTGGACCGTAGATTTAATCTGAATTTAATGATAATCGGAAGATGGAAACAAAGTTTCCTCCAAGGTCACTTTTGTTATTTTTGTTTGTAGAAAGCATGTTTACAACCTTTTTTTTTTCTTTCTTTAAAATTTATAGAATGTTTACAAACATCTGGGACGTCTTTAAAAAATCATAGGATTCGGGTTTCAAATATAGCAGCGACAGGTTTTTCTGTAATGAATATTATACATTTTTTTAATTTGTAATCGCCTTTGTAAACTAGTGGTCTAGTGGTCTGGTATTGGCGTTGAGAAAAAGAGTTTTTTATTTTTAGTAATAACAACGTTTCCCGGGATTAGATAGTGCCCGATTGATGATAGGTTTGCCACACACAACATTGTGGGATTTACTTAGAGATACAGGCAAAAAGACACTAACGTTATGTATTTCTAGGTCGGGGTGTTTATTAAATTTGTTTTTAATTTCTATATTTATTGGTATCGTTGAGTGAGACATATAACACAAGACGTATATTTTTGTAGACTTTGGAGTAAATTTATTTATTTCTAACTGTTTGACTGCGATTTCGTCAGGTTAACATTCTTAAGATATTCTTAAAAAATTTCAACCACTGTTATAGACCCTTGGGTTGTATTTCGAAAAAAATAGCCTGTGTCTGAACTCGGTTGGTTATACCTAGCTATCAAATTACATCAAAATTGGTTCATGAATCCTGTTATTTAGGTAGGTATGTAGTCCTAGAATGGTCAACATATTTTGCCATGAAAAGAAATAATAGAGAAATAGAGCTTGGACAAACTTAGAAATTAAAGTATCTTTTATAACAAAGTAAAATAGTTATCTTCGTCAAATTCGAACATGGCAATTTTAAGCACTGAGATTTTTGGCGATATTCGTCGGGATAAGTAGAAGAATACGTGCAACAATTCCCAAAATAAAAAAAAACAATCTCTGTGTGATGTAGCTCTAATAACAGTCACGATCACGTCAGTTTTCAAAAAATGAATCCGCAACAAAATCGGTTCATCTATTCAAAGGTTATCATGGCAAAGACACACACAGACTTAGTTCACTCATGACACACCTCTTTTATCGGGTTAAACGATTAAAATTGTTAAAATTAATTAAATTGTTAAATAAAATACGCGACCTAGGCATATGACGTAAAACGGAACGCATCTATGATAGCGATGATGTACAGGTTAAACTGGAAGGTTTTATATTTGACAAATGGCAGATGTTAACGCCAATGTCATAAAAAAAGAACTGGAAGGTAACTGTATGTAGGCTGTTTAACTTTATGACTTTTGTTGTGATGCGTTATACAGCCTAAGGGCGTATCGCATGGAACTTATTTAATAAGATATAATCTATGTGCGTCGTGACTCGACTGGTTCAACTGTCACGCCAGTTCCCGGAGGAGATAAAATATTTACGCAACAAAATAGGATGGTGACGTTTTTAGTAGTACATCTTGTTGGAGTTAGATGACCTAAAACTTTATTTTTCAGTTTTTGATGTGTGAGTAAACATCTGCCATTAGTATTTAATTAATCATGTTATCATCCGATTTCATGACATCGATCTTAGACGATTCAAAGTAGTCATAAGTCGGCATTGCACGTTAAATACGGATTTCAGATATAGCATTGGTATCTTTACTTACTACAAAAAAAAAAACACCAATATCACTCAGTTCACGAAAATTAATGGTTCTTTGTTCTGCGTTTATCTTTTCTCTCGTGCTGTCAAAACAAACAAAAATCTGCCATCTGTCTGTTTGTAGATATGGTAGAATTTAATTATTATTTATCTTAAGTATGCTGCAAATATCTCTTAGCAGCAAAAAAGACATAATATGTGTTTAATGAAACTAAATTAAAATGTATTATAATCGCCAACAAAACCTTCATTTACGTAGTTAGAAACCGCGTCAGATTTTACATAAAGATCCGCATCGAAATCGGTCCATCCGTTCCAATGTTATGACACAGATAGACAAACGCAAAAACTGCAAACTTATGACTACCCTCTTCCGTCGGGGGCTAAAAAGAGTATTTTTTATTTTCTCAAAAATTTTGCAAATGAAATATTTTTAGGGGACTATAGCGACACTTGACCTTAACCTAGAGATGTTAATCTTGTGTGTGAATTAAAAATATACATTGTTACGCTTGTTAATTTAAAGTAACGGACAAGGCTGTGAGGGTATGTTACCTTTTACAGTTTAATGACTGGCTGTTTTTTTAAATATGTTTTTTCTAGCAAATATCATCAAAATTTTACACAAATTAAATCTAGCCCTACAGTAAGCAAATTATAAACGTATGTAATGGGTGTTAGTCATTCTTATACATAGAAATACTTAAATAAATACTAGTACAAGGTAATAAAGTTCTTCACACAAATGCCTTCCCCGGTTAGGAATCGTACCCGAGCTTCGCGTTTGATCGGTGGGTTAGGCGTGTACGCTAGCACCTAAACCAACGAGGCGGTAATTATTATTTAATAGGTAAAATGACCGGAATAAAGAAAATGCAAAATGTAGAGATCGCGTGCATACGATTTATGAATAATAATTACGTATAAATACGTGCATTTCCGGTATTGTTCTCGAGATATAAATTAAAAAAGTAAAATTGACAATAAAACTGCAGAGTCTAAGCTAACAGATATTCGGGGTCTTTTTGGTGCACTTTAAAAATATTTCGTAACCTTTATTTTTTAACAATAGTAACACCGGATATAAGTTGTTTAAGCACCTTGTATATTTACATTTTGGTTAAACAAGAGCTTGCAGTTCCGTTTGCCCTTCCGTTAGTTAATAACCTTATTACGAATTAAAGTTTTAATTGATTCAACCGTGTGTTTTTAAATATATTGTTTTGTTTACGTAATTATGATAAGCATCTAAAAAGGTATTTAGAAATAAGTCTTAAATGTTGCTGGAAATGGGACAATAGATATTCAGCAGGGTTGCTGTTTTATTGTACTGATCGCCTTTGTGGTCTGGCGGTCCGGCATCGGGCTCGATCCCCGGGTCGGGCAACGAAAAAGTTAGAAATTGTGCATTTTCTAATAAAAATAATGTTGCCCGGGATTGGTTATGTGCCCGGTTGGCGATAGGCTTGCCACCTACCTACAACATTTGTTGTGGCACAATGTGACAGGTGGCAAATTGTACTGTAATGCACAAAAAAGTATTTTCACGCCCTTATCCCCGAAAAAGTAGGCAGAGGTACAACCAGGGCACCCGCGACTAGCCGGAGGCAGTAAGTCCCACAATATGATAGGTAGCAAACCGTTCGCTAACCGGGCATTAATGCAATTCCTGGTGACGTTGTTTTTATTATAAAATAGTAAAAACATTTTTTGTTGCTCTCAGAAATAGTACCCGGGGTCCCCACGAAGTCTAGTCCAACACCGGACCACTAGACCAAATTTATACACAAGACAGTGTGGTCTTACTAGCTACACAAGTTTATTTACGCAAAAGGCTTAACATCACAGCATCGATCCGGAAATGCCCATTAACATCTTTGGTATGTATGTGCGACGCATATTTCTTAGCGTCAGGTTAATCCCTGATTGTTTGCTCTTAAATGTTTTGAGGTCTTTATTAAAAGTAATAGCTCTTAAAACTGCAACGACTTAACTGCATCGACGAATCGCGAGGTTCGGTTCGATTCCCGACGGGGGCAGGCATTTGTGTGATAAACATTTAGATGTCTGCATTTCCGGGTCTGGGTGTTTATTAAATATATTCTGGTATCTATTTAAGTATTTCTGTGCAATAGTATCGTTGACTAACAACCATAACACAAGCATATAATTTGCTTACTTTGGGGTTAGATTCAATTTGTGTTGCTTGAAATAATCTACTCTTGAAATAATAAACTCTTGCTTGAAATAATTAAAATTAAGACACAAACGGACGTAACCCAAATGTTAATAGGTTTTTTATCTAATTATAAGGCAAATTCTTCATTTAATGAAAAAATAAATAAAAAATAATAATACATATATATTTTGACAAGTGTTATTTATCTTTTCTTTCATATATTTAATTTTATGTTCTAAAATTAAAAAAATAATAAACATCGACAAAACCAATATGTATTTTAGCTAAGTAGCTATTATTCACGTCAGCTTTTAAACAAAGTTTGCATCGAAATCCGTCCATCCATTCAAAAGTTATGGTGCTACAGACAGGTGTAAGTACACACACACGTCAACGTATAACACTTTCTTTTCTGTCGGGGGTTAAATATTTTAGTTACGTAAACACTTGCTTGAAATAAATTTAATTTGTTGTGATATATTTCATCAAAATAACACATCAAGGATCGACGGCAACTTTGTACGAGTACTCGAATAAAATTGATTTACCTACAGTACCGTCTTGTTCTAAAAGAAATAATATTTTCGAAATTTTAGTTAACGATGTTAACTTACTTAATATTATTATTGCATTATAAGTTATGTAAGAATACGTAATTTTGCAGTGCAAGGCCTTCCTTTAGTTAATTAAGATATTATCTTGATGTTTATATAGTACTAGCTGTCCCGGCGAACAGTTTGTATGGGAAAAATTAAAATGTTGTTACGTTCCTGAACAAATAATGCTTGAATTTAATTAAGTAACCACATTTCCGAACAAACGATGCTCTTTCAATATAGTCTTTGGCTGTGAATGACATTGACATTCGTTACGCGCGTTTTTTAAAATATGCAAAATTAAATGTATATTTTTCAATATTTCTGAGAGATTTTCTTAATATTTTTCTCAGTAAGAACCTTCTTCTAATAATAACAAATACAACAAAAAATAATAAGTGAAATCGGTCCAACCATTCACGCGTGATGCCGTGACCAAGGAAAATGGTTTTCATTTATATATATATAAGACTATTAATTCCTATAAAATTATTCATATAAAATCGTCACCTCTGTGGTCTAGCGGTGCAGTTGTTGGACTTGACTGCATGAGGTCCCGGGTTTGAATCCCGGGTCGAGCAACAAAAAGAAATTTGGGTTTTTAAAATTTTCTAATAAAAAAATGTTGCTCGGGATTGGAAATGTGCCCGGTTTGCGATAGGGTTGCCACATATCACATTGTGGGACTCAGTATCTTCGGCTAGTTGTGGATGACCTGGTTGCCCCTCTGCCTACCTCTTCGGGGATGTGGGCGTGAAGATGCTTAGCTTAGCTTAACTAATAATTTTTTTTTTATTTTATAGGAAGGCAAACAAGCAGATGGATTTCCTGATGGTTCACGCCGCCTAGAGACACCAAAGATGGTAATGGTGCGTTGCCAATCTGAGTCAGGATATTAGGCCTGGAGCAAAAGTAAGTTTACCGGCTACCTTACCCTCCAAACCGGAACACGTCACGACGTAATGGCGGCAGGAATAGGTAAGGCGGTGGTACCAATCGGGGTGAGTCGCTGCGAAACTCTACCACCTAGTCAAATGTCACGGTGATTGTGACGGTAAGCCTATGCTCGCCTTTTACAACTGCCTGGCAGGAAGGTAGGTCTATTCTGCAAAGGAGCCCGGACCAACACGGGGTAAACCATAACTCAAGCTTTGTTCGTGTAGAATTGTCAAAGATACATACACACGAAATTAAATAAATCTGGGCAAGATTTACAAGCTTTTATGTAATACACACAAATTTGGAATACATCTGAGCAAGCTTTATAAGCTTTTATTAAATACACACGAAATTGAAATACATCAGAGCAAGCTTTATAAGCTTTTATTAAATACACATGAAATTGAAATACATCTGAGCAAGCTTTATAAGCTTTTATTTAATACACAAGAAATTGAAATACATCAGAGCAAGCTTTATAAGCTTTTATTAAATACACACGAAATTGAAATACATCAGAGCAAGCTTCATAAGCTTCTTTTATTAAATTTGCAACGTATGTATACAAGTATGGGTGTTTGAAATTTGCAAGATGATCCACTTCTTAGCTACCGATTGAACTGAAATTTTTACGCATGTATAAATCGGATAGCAATGCACTATTGTTTTGACATTGAGCTGATCTGATGATGAAAACAGAAGGTGACAGGAACTCTTCAAATTCCCAAAGTTATCTTATTGTATTTAGGCTTATTTGATACATCTTGAACAGTGCTTCTCAAATCTACTGCTAAAAATAGTCTTCACAATTAAAAGGTGGTCACAAAATTATATTTTTAATAAAAAGAACATTGTCACTTATTTTTGTATTATATACTAGTAGCTCTGTTTCGTACGAGTGGACTAACTTTTATGTAATGATATATGTAAACCTTCCTCATAAATCTCTATTCTTAAAAAAAACGCTTCAAAATCCGTTGCAAAGTTTAAAAGATCTAAGCATACACAGGGACAGACAGGTGAAAGTAAATTTATTTTATACTGTGTTGTGAAATATCTTAAACGCAAGAAAGCGTATTTTTGTCGATTTTTCTTGGATTCCATAATCAGACCCAGTCGCGTTGGCTACAAAACTACCTTGAAAGCGTGCTCTTTTGAATAAATAATATAATAAAAAAATTGGAGCCGCATATGTAACCTCCTCCTTTTTGAGAAGTCGTTAAAACAAGCATCTTGTTGCTTAACATCTAAAATTTGAGTTTTTTTCTAAAAAAAGTAATATGTCTTCCAAGCGGAAACAAGACATAGGCGAGAACTGACGCCATGACAACTAGAACAATTAAGCAAAATACTTTTAACTGCATTTATTATCAGGAGGAGTGGACTTCACGGAGGGTAGCCTTGGAGTTGGTGCAGCTAGTACAGCTCTCTGTGTCAGCAACTGCTTTGGGTTTATACTACATTATATACTGCTACATGCAACTAGTATATTATACTCTCCGCAGTGCTTTGTACTTTCATAACGCAGACGGGTAAGTAGTGCATGCTTATAAGCTTTTATTTAAAAGCGGGTTTGTATGAAAATATTGTGACATGTAGCACTCGATACTCTGCCTACGTGAGGGAGTTAGCGTGAAGTTATCATTAATTTGATACGTTTGGCGGTTTATTGTAACTCTATTTTAAAGAAGCTCAATATCGCCTTTATTTTTTGAGGTGCCGGGTTCGTAAGTTAAGCACTTAACACATATAATCACGCCCAGCCCCATAGATGATGGCGAGAGAGTAGGTTTCTATTGTCACGATACTTTCAGATCTGCCTAGCTTCCACTATATTCAGTAAGTATCTTCATGCTCATATCCCTGAAGAGGTAGGCACAACCACGGCAAAATAATTTAGTGAAATGGTAAATTACTGATTAACCACTTTTGGGCGATGGGGTGATCACATCCAGACACAAATAATTTCATGTTATGTTGGAAAGCAAAAATGATGTTCAGATGGGCACGGGCATGAATAAAATAGGTTACTCTGTTTTAAAAATAAACTAAAGAAATTTAAAATTTCTCCAATAAAAAAATTTAATTTAAAAAAGGACCAACCTTAAGCTGGGATTATAAGCCCCTTTCATTAACTCTAGGCTTACTACTCTAGGTTATAATTATATAAATAACGTCAGTGCTTGCTACTGTACTGCTCCAGATTTAATGGTTAGAAAAATCTACCAAATGATACATTTATATCGATTTATATCGCCTAATATTCGCCCGATACGACTTTTAACCCCAGACGGTCTCACTGTGTCTGTCTTTGGCATCATAATTCTAAACGGATGGACCGATTTCAATGCGACCTTTTTGGTTGAAAGATGACGTGATCGAGATGATTTTAAGTTGCGTTACATACAAGTTTTGTCTAGGGTTATTAAAAATTTTTAATTTTAGTGTTATATTATATCTTTACAGACCTATGAAAGTTACAATCGGTGTTGTGACAGTCACATCTTTGGTTGTGGCGTTCAACTTGACGTGGAAACTTGGACGTATAATTGGAGTTTTTCATTGAATTGATTTGTGAAATTGTATGAAATGTTCACATTATTTAAGTAATGTTTAAATTGCAGTATTTCAAAATTAAAATAAAGAGATCCTTAACTGAGTTGACTGTTTTCATTAGTTTACGCAAAATTGTAATAATAAGTAACTAGCCAATCCGTAGAACCTCGTATCGCTTGACAATATCTGATGCTGACAGTTGGTATGGGATTGGTTGGGATAAATAAAAGTGTTGAATTTCATATATTCTTTACAATTTTCCGGGTTTTTTTTGTAACAACCTGCTCCTGACAAACAAAACAACAAAAATTGTTCTATCAAAATGCGATGGTCAAGGGAAATGAGGATTTATATATAGATTAATTCTTAGTTTTGATATTGTTTTTTTATATTTTTTTATGATATTGGAAGGCAAACAAACAGACGGATTTCCTAATGGTAAGAATTTCATGGCACCGAAAGATATCAAGTGGTGGTGTCAGAAGTAAGTTTACCAGCTACCTTATCTTCCGAACCGGAACACGTCAACGGCAAGCACTGACGTTGTGGCGGCAGGAATAGATAAGTCGATTTAGTACCAATCCGGACGAGTTGCTGCGAAACTCTACCACATAGTCAGATGTCATAGTTTACAACTAACAAAAATGTATTAACATTTTTAGAATTTTATATTGGATATTTATGATTTTAACTGTCGATATTTAGGTCTTGTTTAACAGACCGGGTCACGGTGAGACGAAATACCTAGGAAATAATATCATCAGTATCTTGTGGGTAGACATATTAAAATGGATTACATCTAAAGAACCAAAAAAACTAAGTTTGAGAGACGGTTAACTTTAGTGGCCTCGTTCCGATCCGACGGTAGTTTTTAGAATTGAATGGATGCGTCACAAGAATCTTTATATAGATCCACGTTAATAAAATATATATTTGAATTGATACTGTCTATGAAATAAAAAAATATCTTAAAAAAAGGCAAAGCAAATAAGATTAATTTTCTTCGTTTAGGTTCAGGTTCTAAGTGCAGATTGACCATCGGCCATATTGTCTGGCAGCTCTTAAGAGTTGAGGAAAGTCTAAATGGGTTATTACCAACAACACCACTGGTAGTAGAATGCTGTACATCGACTTGCCCGAGTAGTAAGCCGAAAAAATATCAGAATATATATCCTGGTAGGAATCCACACCTTTACCTACTCCGGGACTCATAATGACAAAGTTATACTCCAGTTACGAGGTTAGGTAAGCCGGGATACTTGCAAAATAGGCCTCACACGTGCCTAACGCCCCGGAAACTGGACAGTGATGCACCTGTCACATCAATGGTATCTACAGGCCGGTCACTGCTCTCTTGTTAGTTCTATCTATCTATGATATAGTCAAAGCATTCAGCTGATTCGCGCCGATTGCAATCGCATGTTCAGGCTAGTGATGTTATGACTTTTGGAGTCGGTTAAAAAGGAGGTATTTAACTAGTATATTGAAATTTTTACGACGGTTTTTGGGCGAAGAATTACATAAATCTAAGTGAATACAATAGATCCTTCAAGTCTCAGTTCAAATTGATTTTATTTTAATACCAGTATGACACAAAAGTGAAGGGTACATATATTAAAATAACTTTTGTCATTGTAAATCACTATTGCTTTTAAAATTGCTAAAAACCAATACCAGAAAATAGTTTGTTTACTATTTGGTCAAAACCGAAATCGAAATTGAAACGAGTTTTTTTCAATAAAATATAACATTTAAAAACAAATGGCTGATCTACAGTTTTTTTTGTCGTTTACGGGATTCTCGTGGGATAGCTGAAAAATAAGGTTGAATTGTTTTATATATTTCACAATTTAATCTGGCTTTCTGTGGACGAATTGTAAAATGCTTGTTTATTGAAATGACAAAAACTTGACAAATGTACTGTAATGTATGTTGTGCATGTGACTTAACAAGTAGTATGTTCTTTAGTTTAACAGTTAATAATGTCATTCACTGTTGAACTAATAAATATACCACTTATTTAGGCACTTGATCTATGCACAAAGTGTAATCTTTTTTTATGCGAGAGAGACAAAAAGACACGTAGATCTCCATTACCCACGAATATGCACACAGAAACCGAAACCGAACCGAATTAACATCACATCACTAATCGTTCCATGTTGATTTTTAAACATTTGGAATGAGTTAGAGACCATAAAATGTGAACTCACTAAGAGTTAATGGCTTTTTGGTTTGTCAATGGAACGCGATTATCTGTAACTGCCTTAACAATTGACTTCACACCGGATAATTTTCCCTTGCATTGCTAGGGTTAAAGGAATTTAAAACGATATCTAGAGCGCTACACAGGAATTTAATAAATGGTATAATAAAGATAAACGACTTATGAACTGACTTGGTACAAAAGGAGGTTATATGTTCGAATCCTATACTATTTAGGGTTGTTAATCTATTTCTCTGTCTGAACTGATTTTAAATACTTTTTTGTATTCGAAACAGTGCACTTTCGAAGTTCCATTGCCAGCAATTATAGATTTATTGATGGAAATCGCATTCAAATTTCAAGAAGTAGAGAAAAGTACCTAAACATTTTTTGTGTTTGTTGACCCCGTGTTGGTCCGGGCTCCTTTGCAGAATAGACCATCTACCTTCCTGCCAGGCAGCTTGTAAAAGGCGAGCATAGGCTTACCGTCACTAACACCGTGACATTTGACTAGGTGGTAGAGTTTCGCAGCGACACACCTCGATTTGTACCACCAACTTACCTATTCCTGCCACGATAACGTCGTGAGGTGTTCCGGTTTGCTCGAGGCCTAATATCCCGGTATCAGGTTGGCAACGCACCATTACCAACTTTGGTGTCTCTACCATCAGGAAATCCGTCTGCTTGTTTGCCTTCCATTATCATAAAAAAAATTGTGTGCGTAAATTAAATTTACTGAAATCGAAGTCCACTTTTAGCAGTTAAACTACACTTTAGATACACGGAGTAGTTTTTTCCAATGGACTTACAAGCAAAGAACTAGAAAAACCTACATATGATATCTTTATAAATATAATTCTTCTGTGAGTGTGTATATCACTGAACTCCTTCTAGACGGCTGGACCGATGTTGATGAAAGTTTTTGTGCGTGTTCAAGGGAATTCGAGAATGGTTTAGATTCACAATTTGGTCTCCTGGAAAATGTTTTTTAATTAATATTTTAATAATAAGTCGTTGTTGATTTTGGAATGTTTCACATCGGATCCGACAGACTGCGCTACTGTCGAAGCATTAATGTCAAGCGATACGAAGTTTGCTGGGTCAGCTAGTATCTACATAAATGTTGAAGTTTGCCAACTTTTTGCCCATTTTCATTTAATTTTCTTACCTGGAAAACAGCGGGGCTATTCAGTATCATTTTAGTGATGATCACTGGGTAAAGTGTATATCAAAGAGCTGTCAAATGACGTGTTTTGTATTTGTTGTCTCTATTGTATTTCTGTTGGTCACTGGAGATAGCAAATATAAAACTCATCACATGACAAGGCATCAATTTTGGCATTTTGTGCAATTTTATTCAGTGAAAGTGCGCCAATGAAATAATCATGAAGAAATTAAAGTATCTTTTATTTCCTCGTTCCCGACAAATCTCATTGAACGAGCTTGAGTAAGGACTCTCTTTACTCAAGACCATGATATGACTTTCTTTGACGACTTATGACTAATTTTTATTAATTAATAATCCATTTTGTTAAATTTGGTAACTTGATACAAATTTCAACTTTAGTATTGGCAAACGCTAGCGCTAATGCCAAACTTAAGAAAGATAACACTTTACAGTAAAGTTCAAGAGCACTATAAGTCTTCATGTGCATGTCGAATGTGTCCAAATGTCTGTCGTTACATTTGTCACGAAATTTCGATCCAATCTAACTTATTATGGTCTATGCTGTAATTGTCTATGCTTATTTTTATGGAACCCATTTATTAAATGTTCTATTTCATCATAAAATGGATTACGTCATGTGAAAATGTCAATTTTAACCCACTCGGAAAAAAGGTG
>NJDD01000566.1:16291-26684 GCA_002245505.1 Calephelis nemesis
TAGGGCTAATGCCAAACTTAAGAAAGATAACACTTCACAGTAAAGTTCAAGAGCACTAAGTCTTCATGTGCATATCTAATGCTTCCAAATGTCTACCATTACATTTGTCACGAAATTTCGATCCAATCTAACTTATTATGGTCTATGCTGTAATTGTCTATGCTTATTTTTATGAAAGCCATTTATTAAATGTTCTATTTCATCATAAAATGGATTACGTCATGTGAAAATGTCAATTTTAACCCACTCGGAAAAAAGGTGTAGGTTATGCGTTCGATTTAATTTTTGTCGCCTCTTTTAGTTGCCACTGTAGTCTAGGGGTGCAGGTGTTGAACTTGGATTCCCGGGTAGCAAAAAGAAAATTTTGTTTTTCCAATTTTCTAATAAAAAGATTTTGCCCGGGATTGGATATGCGCCCGGCTGGCGATAGCCTTGCCTATCACATTGTGGGCCTTAGTGTCTTCGGCTAGTCGTGGATGCCCTGGTGGTGCTTCTACCGACATCTTTCGGAATATGGACGTGAAGATATTTTTTTTACTTAATTTTTTCCGGCATTTGAGAACTGATTTTAGATTTTTTTTAATTTAAAAGAACGTACTTCGGAGGCAGTCCCATTACCACAAATTCTGGATCTGATGATGGAATCTTAAGGAAATAAAGAAATATACTAAATAAATTAAGTACTTAATTGATATAATGTTAAAATCAGTCGGTTTTTTGCAGTTTTACTGCTTTTAAACTTGTATTATTAAAACGTTAACAAAACATACAGACGAAGTTATAACCATACCATTTTTGTAATAGTTAATACCGCCATTTTTACCTCTATTATGAATGAGAAGATGTCAATCTTTAGTACTCTATTTATGTCAATCTCTGTATAGGTATATTATTATAATCTTTGGTCAATCTATATAATATCGTCTATAGTCAGAAAGTCGTGTAAGCTGCACTATTTCTAACTCAAGAACGGATAAACCGATTAGGATGAAAATTAAGCTTAGAATCGTGAGAAGGACATAGGGTAAATATTTTATCCCGTTCCACAGCGAGGAAACTAGGAAAAACAACATTTTATTTTTTTCCATACAAGCAAACGGGCTTAACGACGTTTGCAGGAACAGTATTATAAATAGTATTTTAAGAAAGCAAAGAAAAACATTGCCTGTTGGTTTACTATGATTGCTTTCAAATGATATAAAATTTGAGCTTAAAACTATTAAAAGTTACGCTTATATAATTTTTGAAGACCAAAGCAGCCTGGACTGTGAAAAAAAATTGTATTAATTTTCAGTTACATAATTTTAAATGAAGAAACACCTGTAATCTTTTGCGTATCACTTATAATTTATTGTTATATAACTAGGCTATGGGTTTCGCTTTTTACTGAATCTTTAGAATTAAAGCTTAAAATACTAAATAATAATAATTATAGTATCTCCATGGACCATGTTTTTTGCAGATTGCAGAGGAGACTTTTAAATTTTTATGTTAATAATTTTATGGAGGATAGTGAAACTGTTATGTATACGTGATTGAAGATCCTGGCTGTCAGATAGATACGCATTTATAACATCTATGGTATCTGTAGACAACGCTAGAGCGAGAACCACCTGCTATCTTTTATAAAATTTATCTTCACGCCCATATTCCCGAAATGATAGGTAGAGGCACAACCAATGGCACCCAGGACTAGCCGCAGACACTAAGTCCCTAATATAATAGGTGTTAAGCCTATCGCAAATCGGGCACAAATCCAAGAAAATTGAAAATACAAATTTTCTTTCTATTTTGTTGCCCAACCCCGGATCGAATCCGAGACCTCCAGAAGTCAATTCCAACACCGGACCGCTAGACCACCGAGTCTATCTTTCATGTTTTCATTAACTCGTGATATGTTTCCCCAAACTGAACAGTTAAAATTAAACCAGACACACGCTCTCAAAGGTCGCTGGTTCATTTCTATTAAAATTTTTTGGGAAACTGTGTAACACCAGCTTAACCAGGTCATTAAAGCCTTGCTACTGCGTCTAGAAGCGGGGCTATTACTGAAGAGATAGGAGGCTTCGCGGCAAAGATCATTTTACAAACAGCCGCCGAAAGGCACGCATGACCCTCGGTCTTAAAGTGCCGCGGTACGCACGCGGTTTGTGCTTGAAGTGTCGTGTTTTTGGATAGTTTTGTGTCTACTGTCAAGTGCTATATCTCAAAATGTTTTTAAATCTAAGGTATGTAACATATTTTTGATTTTCAAACCAAATTTGAACTGTGCTTTTTCTGAACTTTTACGGGGCAAATTAACTTTAATTTCAGTTTAAAAAAAATATGTATTCGTAGAATGTATCCGGTAATAAGTTGTTAACACTGTTGTTAAACAGTTGTTAGAATACTAACGGCCAATATTAATAATCTATCTGTAGATAAAGATAGCCTTTTAGAGTTTTGTGGCTAAGATATTTTTGTAAATAAAAATAGAAGCGGTTAAGTACCTGGCAACCGATCTAAAATAGCACGATCTCTTATTTAAGATAGATTATTAATATATGCCGTTTATCGTACTAACTTAATCTAGTACTTTGTAGCGAGGAAACATTCAAAAATTAGGCGTTACACTAGCTGACTTGGCGAACTTTGTGCCGCCCTAATTTGGTGGTATTCAGACAGCTTTGTCATCACTCTCATTCTGTTTTTTAACCGTCCAGGAACCTATAGAATAATTACCTAAAGTAATCGGAAAAATCGACCTAGTTGGTTGTTAGACGACAAATAATTACATGCACAGAAGAATTAAAGATTATAATGACTATTTAGTGAAAATATTTTGTTTCTTTCTTCTCTAAACTGCCACTACTCTTTTTAACTGACTCAAAAAAGGAGAAGGCACAAATTCGACTATGTTTTTTTTATGTTTGTAATACTGTTACTCCGTTATTAGCTAACCGATTTTGATGGTTATTTTTAGAAAGATAGAACATAATTCCGAGGTTGTCCCATATTAATATTAACATGATCCGACTTTTTTGATGAAATTTTGAGTTATAGATCTGTTATAGTTATGCATGACTTAAATGTAGCTCGAAACACAACTAAAAGGATATTACTACTAGGTGGTAGAGTTTAGCAGCGACTCGCCCGGATTGGTACCACCACCTTACTTATTCCTGCCGCCATAACGTCATGACGTGTTCCGGTTCGGAGGGTAAGGTAGCCGGTAAACTTACTTTTGCTCAAGGCCTTGCATCCTGACCTCAGGTAGGCAACGCACCATTAACATCTTTGGTGTCTCTAGGCGGCGTGAATTTCTTACCATCAGGAAATCCGTCTGCTCGTTTGCCTTCCTATATCATAAAACAAATATTGATAAATGGATGTGGGACCATTTCGGAAACATATATTTCAAAAAAAAGGATCAAATCGCGACGTGCTACCCAATGAAATAGTTGGAGTCGGTTTTTGTAGTTTTACTGTTCTTAATTATTAGTTTATGGTTTTTTGTTAATCCCATTTAAATGTTATTAACATTTGAATAGTGGTTTTTAAGTCGTACTTGATTACGCGTATTTTAACTTTCAATCGAAAAAGAGATTTATAACTTTGACGTAATTGTCGGTGTTACAATATAAAAATTGCACTTAGATTTTGCATTTTTACTGCATTTAATTTATTAACGATATGCTCTCATAACACCTAAGAATAGTTTGTGGCATAATAGATTTCCGAATTACTTATTACAAAAATATAATAATAATATTTGAATTGCAAAAATTGAGTCTCGTAGGAAATGTGTAATCAACAAAGATTAAAAATAAAGCGTCTCGAAAGAAATACAATCAATAAAGGTCAGTAATGGAGCGTTGCCAACGTATAGGTTGGACATTGGGTTGACTGACTTGTTTGCCGAAAGGTTAGCGTGCTTGAATCCACCGACGAACCGCGACGCTCAAGTTCGATTTTCGACTATGTCAGAACTTTTGTGACGAACATTGATGTTTCTATTTCCAGGTCTGGATGCTTTTGTATCTATTATGGTATTTAAGTAATTCCTTCTAATATTATTATTAACTTACACCCATAGCACAGATATAAAATTTGCTTTTTTAATTATGAATATCGCTTACCATACAAAACCAATATGGGACTCGACTAATAACCTCCTTTTGCACAATAGGTTAAAAACATTTTGCCAGCTCCCTGATAGGAAGCTCCTAGCCTGTATGTTTTAAATGAGCTCTAGGACGGGGAAAACAATGACATCTGTTAGGGCTGATTATAAATTTCAGTTATACACACCTTAATACTTGAATGAATGAATGAATAAACGAATTAATAAATGAACTTTTTATCGTGCACAATACTAAACTTATTACAAAATAAGTACAATTAAATATTAACAACAGAATATGATCATAGTTTTTAGTACACAAAAGTCGGTTTTAAAAAGCCTATCGCCAACTGGGCACATATAAAAACCCGAGAAATGTTTTTTTTTATTAGATAACAGGAAAAGACAAAATTTATTTTTGTTGCCTGACCCGGGAATCGAACCCGAGACCTCATGCAGTCAAGTCCAATACCTGGACCGCTAGACCACAGAGGCGATATTTATGAGCATTATTCTTCTCAACTGTTAATAATAAAGACCTGTTGTATGATAAAGTAATTATTTCCTTAATAAAAAAAAACTAGCAAAATCTAATCTAGAGTCAATTTATTGTTTAATCAAAACTCACTTATAAATGGCAGAGCTAAATTATTAACGTTTTAAACAATAATTCAAACAAAGATTAATTAATTTAGAAGGTTCTATTGCAGTATTAGCCATATTGTCTCTGTGGTTTAGTGGTACGATGTTGGACATGGCTTCACGAAGTCCCGGGTTCAAATGTTTTAAAAACAACGTTTTTGAATGTGTGCCCGAAATTGGATATGTGCCCGGTTTTGACTTAGTGTCTTCGGCTATCCTGGGCCCTGGTTGTTCGTTTGCCTACCTCTTCAGGGGTATGCGCTTGCAGAGCCTTTATGAGTTGGTATAGATTACGTTACGTGTTTATTAGATTACGTGTCGAAATCTATGACATTTTTGGTCGAAAATGTGTTTCTCTTAGTTACCAATAGAGGCGCTGTTCAAAGTTTTCATACAAATAATTTACAGAGTCGCAAGCAAGTACAATAAACTTGACAAGCCGTAAAGTCGTGGTAAGGGCTCAGATATATATAATACTTAATATTAAAGTATCTTCATATCCCCGAAGAGGTAAGCAGAGGCACAACCAGTGCACCCACGACTAGCCGAAGAACTAAGTCGCACAATATAATAGGTGGCAAGCCTGTGGCCGACCGAGTACATATACAATCCCGATTCCCGAGCAATATATTTTTTATTAGACAATTGGAAAACTAAATTTTCTTTTTGTTGCCCGACCCTGAATTCGAACCCGGGACCTCATGCAGTCAAGTCCAATACCTGGACCGCTAGACCACACAGGCGATACTTAATATTATTATCATGTAAGAGCTTTACTACTTTGCCAAAAATACTGCATTAATTTGAGTCAGCCAAACCTTGAAAGAAACTATTTCTAGAGGCCTCTAAGTCTAACGTAAATGAAGGTACATTTTTAAACTGTTACGAAAGTACTAAAAGAATAGTATTCTTTGTTATCCGTTTATTTATTACATTCGAAGAAACAATGTAGATTTGGTTTTACAAGGAGCTGTTAAAATACTTGGAAGTTCTTGCACAAAATATTGCGTCTTTGGTATAGTAATACTGTGTTAGTATTGACTTCGTAAGGTCCCAGAGTCGATTCTCGGGACGAACAACTCAAAATATGGATTTTCAATGTTCTAACAAAATGTGATTTGCATTCAATATTCTATACCTATCCTGTAAGGGACTTGGCGTGAAGATATGTGTGTATGTATGTAATGTTCTAACGAAACAACGTTGCCCAGGATAGGATAAATGACCAGTTGTGGACAGGTTTAGAAGACAGTTGTGGACAGAGACGTGATACCTTCGGCTTATCCTGGTTGCTCTGCTTGTACCTCTGTCTACCCCTTCGGGGACTCTGGCTTAAATATACTTACTTACTTTTTACAAAATAATAGAACTCCACCAGACTTACATAAGAACCTTTTCATGCATCGCAGTTGGTAATGCACCATTATCTTTGTAATTCAAAGAGGCCAATACTTGCTATTGTTAACAGCTCATACTTAATAGTAGCTACTAAACAGAATTTGGTAAAACATGTTTTATTTTTTCAACTAGCGCAATTGCGATACCAAATTAAAAGACCCTTCATAGAAACTCTAGGTAGATATATCCTGAATGTATTATTTTTATGACAAACAAACACATGTATTACATAAGATAAGAAAGACGACGTCTTCTGATATCTTAGATGATAACACGTTGCTGTTAAGGTTCATGTGTAATCAAGTAACCGAATATCGTACCTTCAGATTAAAAACGATATTGACGAGCACTAACATTAAGGCGCATGACATAGACAAAGCGTTAAAAAATAATAAAATTCCAACTGCAAAACAATTTTAACTGAACTAATTATGTTACTTCAGGAACAAATGAGTGGTTTTAGAGGTTTTTTTAAGGCTATCCCACCTCGTAAGTGGAAAGTGTCAGTTCATTTGACACTAATACCGTGATCTTGACCGTGACCGTGGTCTGTTGCCTACGTGCTTGAGTTTTGCGAAGACTTAGCCGGATTTATTATCACCGCTTTAGTTAGCCAGCGCGACTTTGGATAGTCAGCGTTCTCCACTGTCTTGTTCCAATTTCAAAAATGTTGCTATTAAACTAACTTACGCAAGAGGTTTAACATCCTCAGGTTGGCAACGCACGTTATCACCTTTATTGTCTATAGACGACGTGTAACTCTTGCCCTTAGAATTTTTTTCAAATTAAAAATCCTTCTTTTTTTCTGTAAGATATTAGAGAAAGAACAAACATACGGCTCACCTGATAGAGAGAAATGCAACTCTACTAGCTACTCTACGTTTACGTGGTCTTTGTGTGCACGTGTGCATGTGTGTGTATATTGTGTGTGTCTAGGCCGTCGTAACTTTTGAACCTCGATTCACGTAATATTGAAAATTAGAATCGAGTTTGCCATTTTAGGTTCTCTTGAACACAATACTGGCGAATTTTTAACATTTAGCGTGTTCTGTGGTGTAGCGGTTCAGTTACTGGACTTGACTGCATGAGGTCCCGGGTTCGAATCCCGGGTCGGGCATCAATAAGAAAATTGGGTTTTATTATGTGCCCGGTTGGCCATATGCTTGCCACCTATAACATTGTGGGACTTAGTGCCTTCAGCTAGTCGTGGGTGCCCTAGTAGTTCCTCTGCCTACCTCTTCGGGGATATAGGCGTGAAGATTCTTTAGTTAATAGTAAACAATAAACTACTTTATCAGATTCGTTGAATTTATTTGTAACTAAAGGTTTGTACAAATAAATTATATTACAAATGATCCGCCAGTACTGTGTTCAAAAGTGCCTGAAATGACATACCTATACGATTCCAATTTCCAATTCGCATAATATCGGAATTCAAGAGTAACCTGCAGTTCTGATGATGGGATCGGCCCGTATAGCAACTCCTAAAATTTCCAACGTTATTCTTTTGTGTTATTTGATACTGAAGACGTATTATATATATTTTTATGTCTATTACTAGGAAGACAAAAGCTTGTTACATTTTTTTTTGTTGAAATTTCATTTTTATCTGATCCGGTTTCATATTGGTCCGCTCTTCTTTGCAGAATTGATCATCTGTCTTCCTGCTAGGCAGCTCGTAAAAAGTGAACATAGGCTAACCGTCTCTAACACCGTGACATCCTACTAGGTGGTAGAATTTCGTAGCGACTCGCCCGGAATGATACCACCTCCTTATTTATTCTTGCCGTCATAACGTCAATGCTTACCGTTAACGTTTTCTGGTTCGGAGGGTAAGGCATGGTAGCTGGTAAACTTTCTCGACATACTTACTTCTCCACTTAATTAGCTCGAGGCCTAACATACCGGGCTTAGGTTGGCAACGCACCATTACTATCATTGGTGTCTTTATGCGGCGTGAATTTCTTAAAATCAGGAAATCCGTCTACTTGTTTGTCTTCCAATATCATAAAAGTAAAAAACAAAATACCTAATAAAATAAAACTTTGAGTGTCTAGATATTTGTATCTAAAATTCTTACTAACTAATAACCATCAGAACATAGTTCTCTCGCTTATCTGTACTACTTCTTCGACCCCGCTACGCTTGATTGGGATAAACGGCGTCACTTATTTGCTTTCAAGTATTTTAAATATAAAAATTTGAATGGGATATAGAAATTGAGTACAGCTTTCTTCGTGGTTTATCGTACTGACCTTGGATTACTTTATTTGCCTAAGTCCGACCACTGTTTTGGTTTTGTTTTACTTTCTAGAGTAGGCATTTGTAAGTCGAGATCTTATTTAAATATTTGTAGGCTTAGTCTTGAATCTCGATTTCATTAAAATTAGAAATTAGAATCGGATATGTCATTGTTGGTACTCTTGAACACATTCTAGTTAATTATTAATATTTAGTTTCGAAAAAATACAACGAATCCAATAAATTCATAACTTATTGTGTACAAGAGCACCTAAAATTACATATTCGATTTTAATTTCCAATTTTACATTGAATCGAAATTTCCGAGTAACTCTTCTGTTGGAAAGGAAAAATTGGACTGCTTAAAAACGGTACAATTAACGAAAAACTATTTTAATTTTGTTACTAGTATTGCTATTTTCTAGGTAAAATTTAGAATCATAAGTTTTTTTTCTCATGACAAGTCACACAAATCGAATCTAACCCCAAAGTAAGCAAATTATATGCTTGTGTTATGGGTGTTAGTCAACGATACTATTACATAGAAATACTTAAATAGATACCAGAATAAATTTAATAAACACCCAGACCCGGAAATGCAGACATCTAAATGTTCATCACACACGTAAGTAAGTTGTCCAGGGATATATAATAATTTTCATTTCCATTTTTCATTAAATTCATTCAAAATTATATAATAACCTAGTTTCTTAAACTATACGTAGTGATCTTAATATGTATAGTAGGCTGTAGTGACATCGGTATGACGACGTGCAAATCACTGTCATTCGAGGTGTTCTAACGGTCGTTCCGCCATCTTCACACTTTGCTGTCACACTCGTGGTACACAAATGAAGCATCTTTACGCCCGTATCCCCAAATAGGTAGGAAAAGTCAGAACCAGGACACCCACGACTAGCCGTGGACACTAAGTCCCACCTATTTAAATACGTAATCTAAATACATAACAATTTAAGCGTAAACTACTGAAAACCGTCTTTGGTTTCCTTGAAGTTATAAGTGTTCTGTTTACAAAAGACGAGTATTTTCCTCGACTGTCCTAGATTCCTAATATCAGGTTTGACTTGGTGGGAACTACGGAATTGAAATTTTTTTTCAAATCTTTTCAGCAAAATGACGGAGAAGTCGATTATCATACATACAAGAATATAGCAGTCCTTTCTTTGTTCTTTTACTTTTTTCGGAGTTGTTAAAATTCTGAATTCAAAACAAACTTCCGGCGGGAGTATAACCAGCCTCGCAGTGAATCGTTGGTGCTAGGCGTGTTTCTCTAAAAAAATGACGAGGAAAAATCCTAAACGATTAGTTTAGCTAAGAAACGAGAAAATATTTTTTTTATTAATTTGTTAACCGTATCCAATCCATTTAACTTATTACATCGTACTACAATTTATTTTTGAATTTGGTGGCCGCCATTTTGAATTTTGATTACTGTCTTCAGTAATTCTTGAAAGAATAAAATGACTCTGAAAAATGACTAAAATGCTCTTTAATTTTTGGTGTCTTACAAACGAATAAACACACAAACATGACACAAGTGAAATTACATATATACATAGACTAGTAAACAATGTTACCACCCTTTTTCGTCGTATACGTCGTATAGACCCTGTACCAAGATGTTTTTAAATCCAAAAGATACCATTAGCTTCTTGCAATAATATACCTACGAGTAAAAATATGAAAAAAATAGTACAGTAACATGATTATATCTTATGATTCAATGTTAATGTGCAAGTTTATTAATTGAATTGTAATATTAACAGCATTAGCTGTTACATAAGTAATTTATTTTGGACCTTGGAGTATGCTTTCGAATAAGTAAGGCAAAAGGAAATGACGAGGTCACCTCGAATAAAGATGATATAGGAAGTGGTACAAGGTCACTTAAATCTGAAATTAAATTTTGTAATTATAGTACGGTATTACATAAGAAAAACAATTATCTAATACGGTTTTAATACGGTATTTTATAAGAAAAACGAGTAT
>NJDD01000566.1:27067-46411 GCA_002245505.1 Calephelis nemesis
TTTATAAGAAAAACGAGTATCTATTACGGTTTTAATACGGTATTATATACAAAAAACAAGTATCTAATACGGTATTATATAAGAAAAATAAGTATATATCGATATGGAATAATCTAAACTAGTGCGAGGCAGTTTGCAGAATAGACCATCTGCCATCCTGCCAGGCAGCTCGTAAAAGACGAGCGTAGGCTTACCGTTAGTAACACCGACATCTGACTAGGTGGTCAAGTTTTGCAGTGACTCGTTCGGATTGATACCACCACTTTACCTATTCTTGTCGCTATAACGTCAGTACTTGCCATTCACGTGTTCCTGTTCGGAGGGTAAGGTAGCCGATAAACTTAATTTGCTCGAGACCTAACGTCCCTGCCTCAGGTTGGCAACGCACTATTACCACCTTTGGCGGACTAGCTAGTAAATTATAGTCAGCGAGTTTTCGTAATAGTTTATGAGTAAATTTTATTCAATGCTGTTCTAAACTAGAAGTAATTACTTGTATTATCTCCAAGTTCATCCAACAGAGATTATCTGTGTTATGAAATATCAAGACTTATGAGGATGGCATTGTGTAAAGTTAATAAAAGTTATTCATAAAATGTTTTATCGTTTCTGTGACATAGCGGTCTGGTTTTTGGTTAAATGAAGTCTCGAACTCGATTATCGAGTCAAGTAATTCAGTATAAGTTTTCTTAATTTTCTAATAAAAAAATTGCCTGGGATTGGATAAGCGTCCGGTAGACAATGAGTTTGCTTCCTACTATCTACTTAAGTCTAGTGGTACTAAAGTAGTAGTAAAGGCTAATCGTGGTCTGTGTTGTTCATCTGCCTACTATGAAGGGATGAGCGTGAATATACTTTGTTAAACGTTTATGTTAAGCTATGAACACATTTTTGTCAAAATTTTATATTGAGTGCCATTTTTTAAAAAATAATCTTTAATGTTACAAGCGTTATTTTTAACCGACTCCGTAAAACTGTATGTTTTTGCATATTTAATATGCGATTACTCGGCCAATAACTAATAAACTGGACAGGTTTGAAACGATAGTGACACTTGACACTTGGTACTCTTTGCCTACCAGACAAGGGACTTAGCGTGAAAATATGTGTGCGTGTGTGTGTGTAAGTATGCCATGAACCAGAGTTGCACTCATACATATTTGATTGATATTTAACTAATAGTTTGTATTATATTTGATTATTAGCTGACCCGGAAAAAGTTGTTTAGTAATTTTTTAGAGATCATGTTAATAGAAATAAATTAAATTAATTAATAATATGTTGTGGGCCACCTTTATCAGGCAAAAGGGATGAAATATAAACAACAACCTAATCTCAAATCTACCAAGTATGCAATCGAAGTTGTATTCATCAAAATTAGTTCAACCGTTTCGGCAGAGTATGGAAAAATAAATGTAGCACGATTATTTACAGATGCACATTCTTTTTATTCTTGAAATGAAGTTTAAGAATTATCAATCATAGAATTATTGACAGTTTATTTACTTAAATTTTCTCAAATCTTGTGATGAAATATAGAAGGAAATGCAAAAAGGTTAAACTAATCTATTAAAAGATATACGTTGATATGTATGTCGTTAGACTTTTGCAGTATAAGTATGTACATTTTTGCTGATGTCCTAAAGATATGATACAATTTTCAAGAACATGGGAATTTTTCACACTAATATTAGCGGAATTAAAAAATAGACGTAAAATTGTAACCGATAAAATCTGTAATAAGAATTCAGACATGCATTTAAAACCTGCATAATAATCTTAAGCACAGCGTCTTTTTATGAATTATATTCTGGTGAAACAATTGGGGTACGTTACTCAAAACTTTTTGTCGATTTGTAGGTTTACTGATTCATATTTTTTTTAGATGGACTACTACTACTTCCATACAAATCAATTTATTTATTAATTTCAACACCAATAACACCATTTATTTATTTTACTCGAAATCAATTTATTTTATTTTAAAATAAATAAATAAAAGAAAATAATTAACAAATAAAGTTTAGAGATAAGCTCGCCTTTTGGCCATTTTTACTTCTCATGTATTTTGTTTATTTTTGTGTGCAATAAAGTATTAAAAAATAAATAAAAATTTTAGTCTTAATTGATGAAAAGTAGTGAACAGAAAGAGATTTATTTTTTAAGTAGAGTTTTACTGCAAGCCAATGTAAGTCTATTTTACACATTTTTGATTGAGATGAGGTACACATTTTAAGGCCATTATTTTGAATTTAAAATGTACAAAAAAAGTATCTTCACGCCCATATCCCCGAAGAGATAGGCAGAGGCACAACCAGGGCACCCACGACTAGCCGAAGACACTAAGTCCCACAATGTGATAGGCGGCAAGCCTATCGCCAACCGGGCACTTATCTGATCCCGAGCAACGTTTTTTTTAATTAGAAAATTGGAAAAAACCCAATTTTCTTTTTGTTGCCCATCACGGGATTCGAACTCGAGACCTCATGTAGTCAAGTCCAACAACTGAACCGCTAGACCACAGAGGCGAACAAAAAATATACAGAACCCTAAATGTAGTGTTATATAAATAATCGATGAGCACGTAGGTTAATGAGGAATTATTTGACTCAAAGCTACTCAGTCTATAACAGGGGTGGGCAAATTCTTTTGACCATGGGCCGGTAATTTAAAAAAAAATCTAGTGGCGGGCCAGTAAATTATAATTAATCTTGAGGCGGGCCGGTTTATTAAGACACCTAAAAACAGAAGTAAATATTACGATTATAAAACGTTGTATAATGTATGGGATTTTTGATTATTTTACAATCCTTTATTAAAATAAAATGAATTTATGAAGAATATATATGTTTGAAGTATCGATTTAGTATCTTAATTGTTCAAATTTTAATAGTATTTTAACATTTCGACCCTTCATTTTTTTAAGGAGGTTAATATTTTTTCTAAAAAAACCCTCGGTGGGCCGGATTAAAACCTCTCAAGGGCCAGATCCGGCCCGCGGGCCGTAATTTGCCCACCCCTGGTCTAGAACATTGTCACATAGTAACCGAAATATCAGTATCTCCAGCATACATTTTGGTTAATGTGCCTGTCGTTTGAGAACTTCATTGTCTGATTATGTTGCCTAACTGCCCAAATTAAGAAATATTAACCACCATCCTCAATCTGCCTTTCTTCGTGGCAGCTAGTAACTGGCACACAAGGTAAGGTAAGCCTCATAAGGTAATTACCAGCAAGATAGTGGTGGTACTACTACAACAAGGCAAGTTATTGTTCAAAAGCTTAACTCGCTAGGGATCGAGTGCCTTTTTTGAAGTGAAAACTTCTTTAGCGGCGTTGCGCACTGACGTGACCTGATCGAAATTCGTAAGACGGCGCAGGGCGCTTGCGCGATTGCTCGTGTTGTCATGTTTGTGTACGATAGCACAATAAACGAATAATGTATTCTACAACGTAAATGTATTGTATGTATGTAATGTATGTATTGTACTTTCATACTGATAATTGAAGCAATTCGTGCAGAATTATTCCCTAACCATTCCAAAATATCAAAAATGCACAACGTTAATATTCAAGTTTTCACTTCTGGCGTCACTCCCGGAGTGCAATTCGTCGTTTTTTTAATGCTTCCATAACGATAGTCATGTTCCAGTCCAGAATAGAGAGAGTAACCGGGAGTCTATCACGTTAAGCCTAACGTCTCAGCCTCAGGACAGCGACACACGTGCAACATCCATGACGTCTAAAGTCCAAAATAGTCTCTTACCATTAGGAGAACCGTGTGTTTGTTCGTTGTCTTAAGTCGTAAATAATTAAACTTCTAATATTTCATTCGATAACACGTCGGGATATGGTAATTACTTTTATGAAAGATAGCAAAGTTTTTAGAAAAAATATGCGTTATAAGGTGAAGTGTAATTCAAAAACCACAAGTTGGATCATGATAAAACAAATATGGGACCAGCTCGGAACCATGACCTATCTTTCTAAAAAAAGTCATCAAAATCGGTTGGCTATTGATCGAGTATTCGCGTAACAAACATACAAAAAAAAAATAGTCGAAATTTCATCAAACCGTTGTTGTTCGAAGATTAGTATAAAAAAAACATTTTTTATTATTAGGACAAAACAACGTATTTTTATATATATAAATGAATATCTATTTCCTTTGGACATTAATTGAATAATTTTGTTAATCTAATTTTTATGCTACGAACGTGCTGGTGGTCTTCTCTTCTTATGGTAAAATATAACCGTGGCCTATAGATACCATAGACGTTACAGGTGCGTCGCTTTCCTGAGGCCGGGGTAGAAGGCGTATTGTGCGAATCTATTCCTACCCTAAACTCCAGACTGGAAGATTAAGAGACCGGAAAATTTAGGCAACTTTTAGTTGTCCTATTTGAATCCAATATTCATAATTCTTCAACTATTTTAAATGCGAAAGTTTGTGATATGTATGTATGAATGTTTGTTACTCTTTTACGCTCGAATGAATGTACGGATTTGTCTGAAATTTAGAACACAGATAGATTGTGACCTGAGTTAACATATTACTTATAACATACACGCAAGATTACTTTTAATACCGATTACACAAAGAGTTCCTGAAATGGAAGCGAAGCAGAGGGCGACAGCTAGTTATGAAATATTAATGTCTGTCGAGTCAAAAAAAAATTAGGCAAAGGCAAAGGGTAGGCAGAGGCACCACCAGGCACCCACAACTAGCCGAAGACACTAAGTCCCACAATGTGGTAGGTGGCAAGCCTATCGCCTACCGGGCACATACCTATTTCCAAGCAATCTTTTCTTATTAGAGAATTGGAAAATCCGAATTTTATTTTGTTGACCGACCCGGGTTTCAAACGCGGGACCTCATGCAGTCAACTCCAACATCTGAACCGCTAGACCACAGAGGCGATAACTGAAACTCTGTCAAGTCAATTAATATAAAATAAAGTAAAATAAAAAAAAATAACCACAGTTTGACCTATTTACAATACAGTAAGTTGTATTTAAAAAAAATCCTGTTTAGAACAACAAAACTGTATTTCGTCCGATATATTTAATTGAAACAACATGTTTTACGCGTAAACGTTATGAGGTTTTAAGAATCGTATAATCGTTGGAGGAACAAAAGACATAAACGAGTACGCAGCACGCTAAGCCCATTCAATAGCAACTGTCACCGTTAGACGTTTCATTTTGTATTTACGTGAGTTTTTCGTGAGCTTGTGACCCTTGAAATCGTGGTTTGAACTGACCTTGAGTGTCTTAATTGTTTAAAGGAGTTGGTTTTAAGTATTAGAAAAGAACAGAGTTTCTGTTTGTGGGTAAGAAATGTAAATCTTTAACAATAAACTTATATATAAAAGAAAGTGGTGTTAGTTACTTTAGATTTGGCTGAAAATTGATGGGAAGGTAGCTTTGAAGCAGAAGACGGACATATCACACTTTTTATTCCGTTCGACTGAGAGAAAACAAGAAAAAATACCATTTAAAATTTTCCCTTGCAAACAAAACTGGCGGAACGAAGTTACCCGGAGCAGCTAGTGTTGAATAAGTAAATGTAATGTATTTACCCAGTCCAAAATGGATTAAGTGATTTATGCCAATGTATGATTTTTGTATGTTTGTTACGTGATTGCTCCGTCAATGATAAACAGATTTTTTAAGAATGTAGGCCATAATTGATGAGCAGCTAAATCTCATATGCTGCTACTAGAACGTGCTCAGCGAGCAGTAATAAAGACAATGCTTAAAAGGCCACGAAGACATCCAACCTTTGAAATTTATACAGAGGCTGGAGTACTAAGTGTAAGAAAACTTTTTATTGTATATGTTGTATTAGCTACTCATAAAGGAGTTCTACAAAACCCGGGGAGGATGATTGAACGACGAAAGTTGAAACTTCCTATTCCCACTACCCGTACCAGCTTCGCAAAACGTTTTGCACCTTATCTGCCAGTGTATATTTACAATAAGGTTGCGAAGTCGTGTAATATAGCAGAACTCCCACTATATAGGGCTAAGAATAAACTGCATGTATGGATCATGGGACTTTCATACAAAGAAACAGAAAAAATTATGATCTCTTTGTTATAGAACCCGTTCTTATTGTCATGGTAATTACTCTATTGAATTGGCACACTGTAAACATTTTAAATATCTAAATATATATAAGGAATACGTACATTATTATTTGTATATATGTATATTGTCTATTTATGTGCACATCATATTTGATCCCTTATAATATGTATAAAATGTTATATTGTTTTACTAAACATAATTGAATGTATAATAGTTACACATATATATTTACCCACTTTCACATATATTTTAAACTTTTTTAAAATATATTTTAAAGACTAATATATCATATTATAACATGGTAACACAATTATATTTGTAATAGTTTAAGAACCTAAGTGTAGTGCTGAACTTTGTTAATGTGATATGTGTTTGGGACCCCGCAATACAGGATTACCTAGTGTGGGGACCAAAGTAATATGTACCAAACTAATATGTAACTATATAAATATAAATAAATAAATAAAAATAAAAAATAAAATTCCGTAGTGGTCCCATAAAAGTTTGGTCACAATCCGACTAGTATGTTTTAAGATAAGTATAGACAGAGACTACCAACTTGGTAATGAATTAAAAAATAATAATATAAGAATTAGTGTGACAAACATTATACTAAAATATTCTAGCAAGAAACCTTTAAAAAGAAAAAAAACAATTATTTAATAACAACTTGATAAAAAAGTCAAGTCGGTTTTTTTGTAATTTTGCTTTCTATAATAAGCTAAACATGAAACAATCTTAAAATGTGGCAAAGTGGTGTTATTTTAGAACAAAGAGGACGTGTTATCTAATATACATAATAAATACACACAGAATGTTACTTTATCCAAACTAAAAAAAGTTGAAATTGATCTTGTGGTTTCAGGATCATGAACATACATCGTAATAAATTTAAAAAATCAGAAAATCTTAACTTAGTTTGTTTTTGCGCAATACAATCGGTGTCTTCTTTTAAGTGCATAAGCGCTTGAATTAGTTGCAAAATCTATCTATATTTTATAGGTACGTCGCTGTCGCTGTATAAGGTTGAGTACTAATTTAAGTTTTTTCTATTTGAACGATACGCAATGTAAAGTGAACAATGCGATCGTGGCGGGAAATTGACCTCTCGTTCAGCTGTTATGACGTCACAAATTACGTTACACGTCGCGTCGTGCCTTTGTCTTTGTTTAAACTAAGTAATTTTTGGAATAGATTGCTCGTTTCAGCATGTATTTGAATTTAAAAAAAAAAACAAAAAAGCTGTCACTGAAATTCTGTATATGTAGTGGCAATGTATATGCAAAGCTTGAGTTTACTTGATTTATTTAAGAAGATAGATTATAAAATAGTAAGCAAATATCTTCAAATCCGTATCCCCGAATACAAGGTACAGACAAACAAGGCACTTACCATTAGCCAAAGGTACTTAGTCCCATAGCATGGTAGATAATAAACCTATCACAAACTGAGCATTTAAATCAATTACAAACATCATTGTTTTTATTAGAATATAGAAAAAACAAACTTTAGTATACCGATCCGGGAATTGAACCAAAAACTCGTGCAGTCAACGCCAATGTCATCCCAATCGACCACTGTGGCGACACTTTGAAATATCTACAACTAGCTGCGCCCCGCGGTTTCACCCGCGTAAGTCCCAATCCCGCGGGAACTCCGGGATAAAAAGTAGCCTATATGTTATTCTGGGTCTTCAGCTACCTACATACCAAATTTCATCGTAATCGGCTTTGTAGTTTTTGCGTGAAAGAGTAACAAACATCCATACATCCATACATACAAACTTTCGCATTTATAATATTAAAAATAGGATAACAAATGTCATGATTAATAGATTACTAGGAAATTAAGTTATCTTACAACAAAAAAAAAATAGACGCCTGGTTTTTCTTATTTGTTTCGGTCAGTAATCCAATATAATTCCAATAAAAATCCAATTTTAATCAGTGTTTAGTAAAACATATTTTTAACGAGTGTTTGACATTTTTTTGTAGTAAGTTGGTTAATACTTAAAATATATCTTTAGAATTCTGTATTTTTTTGAGACGATGTGTCTTACACCCTGTAGATGATTAGTTTGCTTAACACATCCATCTATATAAAAGATGTTATGTTTGCTTGATGTACCAGTATAAATAGATATATTTAAAGATAGATCAAGTAAGGACACAAAGGTCACGGTCCAGTGGCCGCGGCTAGGTCACTGACTTAACTCTGGGAAATGTTAAACAGTTGGTAATACCTAATAGGCTTTAAGTCATTGGAGCGGAGAATCAATTTTAAGACAGTGTCACGGTTTGAACGTGTTGTATGAAATTGTATGTAAATTAGAATCCTAAATCTAGATTTTTATGGAACAAGAAAGCAAAAATTTTGATAATAAAAAAATGTTGCTTGGGATTGGATATGTGCCCGGTTGGCGATAGGCATGCCACTTATCACATTGTGGGACTTATTGCCTTTGGCTAGTCGTGGGTGCTCTGGTTGTGCCTCTGCCTACTCCTTAGGGAATAGGGGCGTGAAGATACTTTTTTTGTTAGGAAAGCAAACAAGCAAACTTTTTACTACATACTGTAATTATGTGCTGTTGTTAATACATAATGTACTTATTTTGTAGTAAATTTGATTGTGCACAATAAAGAGGTCATTTATTCATTAATTCCGATGTATTTCTTCTGTAAGAGTTATACTTCTCCTTTAAAGAATTTAATAGTGCTGGTGAGTTGCAAGTCAAAGACTCGTATGTTGAACCTGTTGCATTAGTAAATAGTCACTACAATGTAACCTAGTCTTCTAATGTGGAATATGACAGTGGCGAGCACTGAAATTGAGTGGCTGGAGTAAGGTAATCACCAATTGGTAGAATTAATAATAAAGACTTAACTTAAGCTCATTGTATTACTACGTTTACCACTCCTATATTTTTAATCTGGAACATGATAGTGATAAGCACTGACGGTATGTTAGTAGGAAAGTTACGATATAAAACAGAAACATTATGAACTCAAAAATGAAATTATAAGGATTTTAATCAGTTTTGTAGTGAAATTCTAAAAGTGAATTCTTGCAAGTACTAAAAAAATGTAATAAGAATAAAATTTCTAAAATGAACAGATTTTAAAACTTTTTCAGCGATAGATTCCAATAAAGAAATTCTCTTCTAAAATTGGTTTTTCCTTACATATATACTTGTTTAAAATCGAAAAAAAACAACTCATTTAGCGTTTATTCAGTTAAAATCGTAATACACAAACATACTTATTAAAAAAACATAGCACACAAATACTTATTAAAATACACACAAAGAAGTTAAATAAGAACAAACGGACTTCTTCAAACTAAGACTTTACATTGGCCTTTCATCTGTGGGTTATGGCCTATGGTACATTACACTGAATAAAAAAAAAGAACGGATATTGAATTATGCAAAGGTCTACGTCCGGTCATTGGAATGTAATTAGGATTATTCGATTAGCCTATAATAATACGAAATTGAATTACATTGTTTACAGGGGCTACCTATAAACAATTCCATAGACCACAGTCCGAGGTAATTGATATTGATTCCCAGGTTCAATTCCAAGCCCTGTTATTACCTTACCGTGTCTTTTGACCCATCATTACCTTTGTTGAGACAATTCTATGTAATACTTGTCCATCACGAGCAGAGTTTAGACCCGTTTCATTCTACGCGTGATAATATATCACGATGTTTATCATGATTTATGAACTTTATTTAAAAAAATGATGACCTTTTTTTGTTTCAGGTTCATATTAATGTGCTGTGTCAGTATCGCAAGTGTTAATAGTGTAAGTAGCTTATGTAATACAGATAAAAAAATGTCTTAGTTCTATTTTCAAAATATTAAATTTTATAATTTGAATTTGGATTTTTGAGGTTCCATTTTTAAATTTATGTAAGTTTGAAAGTTACAAACTAATAAAGAAAATATTTATTGCAAAAAATTATCAATATACATAACGCTGAAAATTAAGTTGGTATCTTTATACCATGTTCCCGAAAAGGTAGGCAGAGGTACAACCCTGTGGTTGTAAAACACTCAAGAAAGTACTACTTAATCCCACATCTTGATATGAGTAGATTGACTTGACAACTTCTAACACATATTCAGCAAGTAAATATATTCCATTTCATTTTATATAATTGCGATATGCCTACCGGGTACTTATCCAATCTCGGGTAGAATCAATTTTAAGAAGAAAAAAATGGGCTTCTTAAAAAAAATCCCTTGTCTATTTAGCTTATGTTTTTGCCTTACTTTTTACTCAGTAAGAACATGATGAAAATAAAATGGGTAATAATTTTAATTATATTAAATTTAACTAATAATTTTGTTTTCAGAAGTCAAACATAAATACACACTTAGAGTCTTTAGAATCTTCGGAGCTATCGACAGAAGAACTGGATATTGGAATATCATCAGAGCATGAAGGTTCAGGAGAAGATATCCCTTCTCCAAGTTTCTCTATAAAGGTAAGGAGTAATTAACAGTGCACAAAAAAATAATTAGCAATTCTGTTTTCAAAAGTTACTTAAATATTTTTTAACAATTTTTCGAATTAACAAATTTAGATATATGTATTTTTTTATTGAATTTCATATTTAAATAAAGAACTGGCCAATAGGATAATTTTTTGGCATTAACATTATTGTTTGTATTTCTTTCAGAATCAAACAAGAGACTCCCTTAAACCAGATGGCAGTGAACCAGATCCAGTGAGTATATATATTTTTAATGTAGATCAATATTAAATGGTTTTCCCTGTGTCGGTTCAGGTTTGCAAAATATTATAACTTTTCATGGTGCACCAAATGTAGAGAAATTACATATACTCAAATAAAACTCGCCTCGTTGGGCGAGTGGCTAGCGTACACGCCTAACTACACCGATCAACCGCGAGGCTCAGGTTCGATTCCCGCCGGGGGAGGCACTTGTGTGATGAACATATTTTAGATGTCGGCATTTCCGGGTCTGGGTGTTTATTAAATTAGTTAAACTGATTTTATTCTGGTATCAATTTAAGTATTTTGTGTATTTATATAGTTGACTAACACCCGTGACACAAGCATACAATTTGCTTACTTTGGAGTTCAATTCAATTTGTGTAACTTGTCCTGAACTATTTATTTATTTAAACTACTTATAAGATACACAAAGGGGTCTTATCCCCAAGTCAGCGATCTCTTCCAGGCAACCCTCGAGTATGGAACAAGATTTAGCGGAATACTATGTTATGGTGCTCTTAAAATTTAAAAATGCATCTAATACTAGACAAAATAAATCATTCTCAATGCAGAAGCCTGTTTTAATTATAGATATTAGAACAAGCAACTAATGCTCTTCTAGGCAATAGGAAGGAAGACAGTTTTAATTCTTAGTGCAACGAAAACGAAAGACCAACACGGATGATGGACAAACTTCTAATTAATTATAAAAACAAACCTTTCCCCTGATCATTTTATCTATAGAAAAATGCATCAAAATCCGTTATGTAATTATAAAGATCTAAGCAAACATAGAGACAGACAGTGGAAAGCGACTTTGTTTTATACTTTGTAGTGATGTTACACACAAAATAATTCTCTGTGATAAGATAAATCTTAAAATACTGATATTTTGGTCACTTTGCTAGGTTGATCTAGACTTAGTAGTTTTAGTATGTCATTTTCAAATCATAAATGTTGCACCGAAATGTTACTGGTGTTTCTTTTCGGGTAGCAATCTTGTGCCACTAGTGTAAGTGTACCTTGCCATCTAGCACGGAACTAATATATACCTGAATAAAAAGGTAACCACAAAAACTAAAATTTCAATAACCCCAAACTGAAGTAGGTAAGAACCAACTTCATCCCATGATCGATTTTAAAATAAACATCCGTATTAAATTAGTCCATTGTTTAGGTTTTACGGGGGAGGCTCCCCGTGTTGATCCGGGCTCCTTTGTAGAATAAACCATATGCCTTCCTGCCAGGCCGCTGGTAGGCGAGCATAGGCTTACCGTTACTAGCGCCGTGACATTTGACTAGGTGCTAAGATTTCGCATACTTTTCCGGATTGGTACCACAACCTTACCTATTCCTACCACTATAATCCCGCTTGTCGTTGACTTGTTCCGGTTCGGAGTATAAGGTAGCCGATAAACTTACTTTTGCTCGATGCCTCAGGTCGGCAACGCAACACATTTGGTGTCTCTGGGCGGCGTTCTTACCTTCAGGAAATCCGTTTGCTTGTTTACTTTCTAATATCATAAAAAGTCACAGAAACATACATACAGAGAGATATGTCAAATTTATAGCACCCCTTTTTTCTGTTAGGGATAACAAAATAATTGTTCAATATAGTCTGCGGGCAACAAAAAGAAATTTGGAGTTTTTCAATTTTCAAATAAAAATAATATTGCCCGGGATTGGATATGTGCCCGGTTGGCGATAGGCTTGCCACCTATAACATTGTGAGATTTAGTGTCTTCGACTAGTGGTGCGGGACCTAGCTGTGCCCCTGCCTACCTCGTTGGGGACATGGGCGTGAAGATACCTTGTTCAATGTATGCAATTCTAAACTTCTAATATCAGCGTTCTAGCCAAAGTATAATATCCAACAGCGAAGTGCAAAGCAATCGTTTCGCTTCACAGATTCCTTTGTTATACATCTTTCATAACATCATAATTTGAATTTGAGTTAAATGAAACATAATAGGTTTTAGAGGATTATTAACCGACTTCATAAAGGCGGAGTTTTTATTAATAAGATAGCTGCATTTTTTGGTCAAGTTTGCTAGTGTAGCTACGGTACTGTCAGTACGAAACACGATGATGGCGAGTACTGACGCTTTGAGGAATAGATAAAGCAGTGTTATCAAACCGGGCCAATTGCAGCACATTTTAGACGATAGGATTATGACTAAAATATACATAAAAATAAATATTTCTAAGGTCTATTAATTAAATAGTGCAAAGTTTTTCTTAACTAACTTTAAAAGCATTTATTTTATTGTTAACTTCGGTACTATTATTATGAACACGCAGACCGCGTCGACATATTGTTACTATGAGCTCTATAATTATATAAATAACACATCCAAAGAAAATATTATAATCATTACGTTTTAAACACATATTTGCCCGAACCGTGTTACATTAGTACGGTTTTAGACATAGACTCTTTTTAAATCTTGAATTGATATTTTTATACAAAACGTTTAACTTAGTACAAAAGATCAAAACCATTGCCTATAAAAGCTATAATGACAGTATTTGGCAGTGATGTTCAGTTGGTTATTAGCCTTTATATCTTAGCCATAGTACAGTGACGCTCCTATATCATCTATGGTGTTTATATTCTACTGCTGTCTCTTACCATCGAAAGAACTTTATTTTCTTGTTTTATTACATACTAGCGGCACTCCCCGGCTTCGCACAGTTATAAAATATACATAATATAAACCTTCCTCTTCAATCACTTCATCTGTTAAAAAAAACCGCATCAAAATCCGTTGCATAGTTTTAAAGATTTAAACATACAAAGGGACATAGGGACAGATGAAGCGACTTTCTTTTGTACTATGTAGTGAAGAGGAATAAGCACGCCCATGTAATTCTGTTTCATATTAGTCATTGTGATTTGTGTATTTAAGAAGAATAAGTAAATAAAATAATATAAACGAAGCAAAACTTCAAAGCCTTGGTCCGTTTTTGGCCAAGTAATCGCATAACAAGCATATTCCAAAAATCATACAGTCGAATTGAAAACCTCTTCTGTTGGAGTCAGTTGATAACTGTTTTAAAACTCTCCAGTCCTCTGACTATCTGATCAATCTGACCACAGACAAAAGTTATATCATCGCTGTCGCTGCGATGTGAAGAAGAGGGACAAACAAACACGCTTTCGTATTCTAGCAATGTCAGTATGGATTTTCAATAGATTAGAGTTGTGTTCTTTGTGAACTGAGACAGAAATAACAATCTATAACAAAAAGTCTTCACGTCCATATCCCCAAAGAGGTCGGTAGAGGCACAAATAAGGCACTAAAGACACTTAAGTCCCATAATGTGATAGGTGGCAAGCCTATCTCCATATCATCCCCACATATCAAATCCCGAGCAAAGTTTTTTTTATTAGAAAATTAAAAAAAAACCCAATTTTCTTTTTGTTGCCCGATCCGGGATTCGAACCCGAGACCTCATGCAGTCAAGTCCAATACCTGAACCTCTAGAGCACGGAGGCGATTAAATATTTCTTAAGTATTTCTATGTTTTAGTGTCGTTGACTTACACCCATAACACAAGCATGTAATTTGCTTACTTTAGGGTTAGATTCAATTTGTGTTATTTGTCCAGGGATATTTATTTATTATTATTCTGTTTACATTCACAATATTTCTTATTTATTACATTTATATATTTAACAAATAAAAATATTAAAAATATAAATATAAAAAACAGATTCCCACTAGCGGTGGTCTCTTTTGACTAAACCGTCAGTGGTAGGTATTGCAATCCGGTATAGTTTTTAATCCGGCCGGATTTCACCGGATTGACGCTAATCCGACCGGATCCGGCCGGATTTTTAAGTTACTTGGGGCCTAGTATTTAGTAATTTTTAGTTCTGATAATAATAGATATAAAGAAAAATAAAACACGTATTTATGGAAAATGAAATCACTTTTCATTATATTTTTTGTTTTTAATTGTAATTTTGGTACTATTTGTACTGGTGTATTTGTGTTTGTAAATAAAATTATGAAACTATTCTAAATAATAACATAACTCATTACACTATTAACGTCTTATTAATTATCAACACAGACTTAAGTTAATAAAACTGACTTTTTTGACTAAAATTTGTACTTATAAAGCCAACTTCAGTTTATAATCCTAAGAAACAATAAAACACGAATCATTTATTTTTTGCAATGCCAAATGCAAGTGAATATTATTTCTGTGTCTGAAAAAACGATCTAAGAAAATATATACCGTCTTATTAATAAACGTGGACTAACTTCGGAGTAAAATTAACTTGATATTATAGTCTGTATCACATTGTAATAGAGACTTTAACACCAGGTTGAACCTTGGCGTTCTTTACTCCGTGTTTATTAATGAGACAGATCGTGTTGATTTTGTACTGTCTCCTAATCCATTTAGTAACTGTAGATCAGTGATAAGTGTTTTCCTTTTACTCCTTCTACTTTATAGTCATTTCGTTCGTTTTCCCCCTATACTTTTTTTGCAGGATTTATATTTATATATATCGAATTTTTTGCTTTACCGGATCCGCCACCGGATCCGGCCCCGACTCACCGGATCTGGTAGGTCGTTAAACACACCGGATCCGTCGGATTACCGGATCCGCCGGACCGGATTGCAATACCTAGTCAGTGGTCAGGGCGACAAACTAAGAAACCTCCGCACAATGCTTTATTATTATTATTATTAGTAATCATCAAAAATTATTAAAAATCAATACTAGCATTGCAAATTAGAAAATGTGTTTTTGATTATTTGAAACAGAAATGACAATCAATAAATAATTTTATTAAACTTTTAAATAATATATCTTTAATAAAGTTTCTTCTTCATGTTTTTACCTTATTACGTAACCATAAAATACAATCATGGCTGAACCTAAAACCGTTTTACAATTTTCTATAACAAAGAAATCAACGTGAAGTAGGAATTCAGGTTATTGGGTTAAAAGAACCAATCAACACTTACATTTGAAGCGTATAATCTTATTTTGGGACTGTGGCAGACCTAAGTGCAAATTACCTGCATTTTACGCTTCGATGAAAAGGTTTTGCATTATTGTAATTGAATGATGAAAGCAATTCACTCTCGCTAAGATGATTGGGAGCAATTCAATGTAAATTACATTTATAGAATTGCTTCACGATAATGAAATTAAGTGGAATTAGTAATGTTACTATAATAATATGACGCATACTTATACCAATTCAAACTCAGTACTTTTTTTTACTGGCCGTTCTGGCGAACTTCGTTCCAACTGTTTATTTAGCATGAAAAAAATATTAAACGGTTTTGGCGCCATCGTGAATGAAGATGGTCGTAATTTTTTCACAATTATTGAATTCAGTGTAAATTATGATTAAGATTAGTAAATTTGGGTGGGAATCAGTTTAATTTTGTTCAGTGAAAGTACACAAATTAAATAATCATGAAGAAATTAGTGCAGCGCAAATTTCCTCGCTGCCACCAAATCTCATAGATGAGCTTGAGTAACGAAACCACCGCTTTACTCAAGACCCTGACATGACTTAGACCAATGACTTACGACTTAAAATGTCTTATGATTGCTAAAAAGAATTTATTTATGGAAGATATGGCAGCATGGCCTTAAGGTCTTAGCCAGCTCCAGAAGGGGCCAAATTAACCTAAAAAAGAGGTTGGCGGGAACGGTCGGAGGGGGAAGGCGCGCTTTTCGAGGGTTCCCTCCAATCTCTAAGCTAAAAATGTGTAGTATTATGTAAAAATGTATAATTTTTAAATTGATTAAAGTGTAAATATTACTTAGGTGTGTGTCAATGTGATTTAGTAAATAAACTGTCCCAGTGAAAGACTATTGTAGTGTTTAATCACGACAGAAGAGGCAGAGGCCTGAACAAGAAAGAAAGTTGAAGACGGAAAGGGGAAAAAGACATGAAATATTAAGATATGGGTTTATTAAATAATTTAAGACTAGTATAAAGTATAGAGGTAAAAAAATAATAATTTAAATACTTTATGCACTGATGTAGAAGTTTTGGCGCCATCATGAAAGAAGAAGATTTTGGTGTTCAGAATTTTGGTTTTATAATTTGTGTGAAAATAATCGTAATTCAAGGATGTGACGTACTATTAAACATACTAACGGAGAAATATAATATGTAAACTTCAAGAACTTATAACTAAGGACGGATTTAAGGACTCAAATAACCTTTGTCTTAGTGAAGGAAATGACTTTTAAAAAGGAGAAGACAATATGTTAAGAAACTGAAGAAATGAATTTAAAATTTAATATGAAAAAGAATTTATTATTACGGAAGACGTGGCAGCATGGCCTAAAGGTCTTAGCCGGCCCCAGAAAGGGGCAAATTAATCAAAAAAAAAGATAACCTAAAAAAACACGTTAAAACATTGTTTTTCCTAATGTCAAACGGGATAAAAAGTATCCTATGTCTGTCTTCTAGTTCAAAGCTACCTTCCTATCAATAAAAACCTGTAGACACCAGATATGTCATTGTCATTTATTCCGTAACCATGACTAATTGGTTATTACTCCCCAGGTTTGTTACTGTTCCTGTTGTTGTAACACCAGTGCTCTTAATTTTCGTATTTTTGTTGTAGAGTGTAGAGTAGCTGAGAAACTAATTATTATTCATGTTTAAAAAAAGGAGGAGTTAAAGAGGTGATAAGAGCCTGTGATTTTACTTTAGAGGATGTATTTGACGACCTTGTAGGATGGAGAAAAAATAGTTAGGAGTATCCTGAGTTTCTTCGGAACTAATGCCAGGATGACAATAATGATGTAAGAGACTTAAAACCTCAGTTGCAGTTTGGAACGAACTATTACCATGATGGTAATTCCCAATTTGTAACAAGAAGCATCTTCACGCCCATATCTCAAAAGAAGTTTGCAGAGGCACAACCAGGGCATCCAAGACTAGCCAAAGACAAGAAGTCCCACAATAAGATAGGTGTCAAGCCTAACACCAACCGGGCACATGTCCAGTCTCAGGCAACGTAATTTTTTATTAGAAAATTAAAAAAAAATTATACATTTTCTAATATTTTTTGTTGCCCGACCCGGGAATCGAAACCGGGACCTCATGAAGTCAAGTCCGACGCCGGGCCGTTATACCACAGAGACCAACTTATATTTTTTACTATTACAAAATTCATTCATCCTTTCCAAATTTTATAAAAAAAAACGCAAAAGACCCACGAACCACAGCTAAAATTGTAAATGAAATAGGAAACTATGAGGCTGCAATTATAAAATTACGTAATTTTAAATCATAATGAAGAACAATGATTCGATATGGTTGTACACATTACTGGGGCCCTTCGCAACCTTATTGTGTGTATGTTGCGAAGCGTCTAAAGAGTTTAGCAGCTGCGAAAAGATTGAGAAACATTCGTCTAATTCTACTTTTATAATACATAGTTTGCTGTCAATAAAACGGAAGGTAGATAGGAAGTATCATGCTGACAACGTATAATTAATATATTAATAGGTAAGGCAGTGGTACCAATCCGGATGAGTCGCTGCGAAACTCTACCACCTAGTCAGATGTCACGGTGTTAGTGACGGTAAGCCTACGCTCGCCTTTTAAGAGCTGCCTGAAAGGAAGGTCGATGGTTTATTCTGCAAAAGAGCCTGGACTAACGCGGGGAATTTCGGAATAAATTTAATAGACTCTCAGACATACACATATATATATCTCTGTTATACATATGCTTACCCCTGCAATCGAACCTGTAGGGTCACTCTTGAATCTCGATATCATTCGAATTGAAAATCAGAATCTATACTAATATATAAAGCTAAAGAGTTTGTTTGTTTGAACGCTCTAATCTCAGGAACTACTGCTTCGAATTGAAAAATTCTTTTTGTGTTGAATAGACCATTTATTGAGGAAGGCTTTAGGCTACATAACATCACGCTGCAACTATAAGGAGCGAACAAATAACGGAAAATGTTAAAAAACGGGGAAAATTATTCATGCTCGAGGGCTTCCGTTGCATGCGCTGCGAAAACGGTTCGAGATACCAAAAACGTATGTATGAAAGAATTATTCCTTTTAAATTGATCTAAAAAAAAGTCCGCGTCAGAATATGTCTATCTTTTAAGATTAACTCACTAGAACCATTTTTATCGTAATCAAATTTGTTTGAAATTAATGCATTATTTGTTGTTGATACAACTCAACGTAATAATATTAATCTTTATCCAAATAAATGTGTTGTTCATTAAGATAATATTAAGTGAAAAACATGACTGATCGTCTATATATATAGACGATTCATTTTTCATATAAATATATAAAATTGTATAGTTAACCAACACGGTTAACTTTATATTATATAGTTAAACTGATAAGGCTGAAAATTTATGGAGAGATAGCTTAGAACCGGGAGAAGGTCATGGTGTACATTTTATCCCTTACAACAGCGAGGAAACTAAGAAAAACGATATTTTAATTTTTCCCATACAAACTGAACAGGCGGAA
>NJDD01000566.1:46579-58648 GCA_002245505.1 Calephelis nemesis
ATAGCTTAGAACCGGGAGAAGGTCCCCATACAAACTGAACAGGCGGAACGAAGTTCGCCGGAACAGTTAATAATTCGCCTGCATTGTCTTTAAGACCATCTAAAATGACATATTCGAATCCAATTTCCAATTTGTATGAAATCGGGATTCAAGAGTAGCCCAACTGAGCTTGGCGGATTTTCGATAGCGTTAAGCCTGTATACAAACACCTCGGTCAACGAGGAGGTTGAACAATTCTTCTACAATTATTAGTCAAAAAGCCTCATTACCTTTAAAATCGCTAAAAATAAACGTAGGCATCGTTAATAGAACTAGAAATGGATTTTTAGCGCATTTTAGCGCGTGAGCGAAACCGCGCTCGAGATAAGTAAAGGATGATAAGTTTCCTGTACCACGCGAAATATAGTTATTTGTATTAGATCAACATCGTGAGAAGTCTGTTTCACTAAATAGATTGCGGGTATAGTTAAGATGTTCATCTTTGACCTGCAGCGTCGGCAGGCCTGTTACTCGGCTCACATCTCATGTAACCATGACACTGCTCGCATTTAGTTGCCCTACATTAATGATCAACTTCCCATAAAATTGAAACGAATAGATTTAAATTAATAGAAAAGGTTCAAACGGTGAATACACATCTATCATTGTATTTTTTTATTTGTTGTTACACATGGGACATACTAAGATCAAAGGACCAAATGCTGCCTTTTCTTTCGTCTTTCTTTTAATCTATGATTATTACATAATGTGGCAATAACAACTCAGCATTTTTTTTAATTTTTATATAAGCGTTAGCATGTAATGTTGCCAGGGCGCAACCCGGTGCCATATTGCTTAAACCGAAATTGTTTAAACAATTGCAAGGAAATGTTATTTTTAGCCGGACAATTTCTTTTATATTATTTATTGAAATACCAATAAAAAAGGTCCTATGACTTTTTTACGATAAAATTAATATTTTTAAAGATATGAATTTTTAAAACAAATTTTAAAATCTTATTTTAAAATCAATAAAAATTTTAAATTTGTCTACTTTCGACCCATGAAAAATATATTAAAAAAAACATAATGTATAAGTAATATATATTTTTTAATGCAATAGTTTAAAATGCAATAGTTAAAAATATTGTTAATAGAGATATAAAAAAATCATTGTTTATATATTTTTTTTAATTGTTAATTTCGCGCGCTCACAAGTATGCGTCGCTTACCTTTAAGTCTCTCTCTGACTCCATACGTTGCGTCGGCCTCTCTGTGTCTTGAATCATTATTTATCATTTATCTTAAAAGAGAGCAATATCATTAATAATTAAATTGTCTACAATTTAGTTTTAATATTGTTTTTTCGAAATTAATTTTTCAAAAGGTATTAACAAAACATAAACCGTCAGCACTATGCCTCAGTCACGACCTAGTCGACTACCTCGATGGTCGAGTGGCTAGCATATTATTTTAAACTACTACTACTACGATACTATAATACTAGCATTTACTTCGACTAACCGCGAGACTGGGGTTCGATTCCGACGGGGGCAGGCATTTGTGTGATGAACATTTAGATGTCTGCATTTCTGGGTTTATCAAATTTAATCTGATTATCTATTAAGTATTTCTATGTACTAGAATCGCTGACTAACACCCATAACACAGGCATACAATTTTACTTACTTTTTAGATTCAATTTGTATAACTTGTCCAGAGATATTTATTTATATTTATAGTGTTGCACAAAAATAAGCACTGCCACTGTTATGTGTGTCGGGGCAGTTCACACGACGGCCGACACTGCACGCATTATAAAATTAGGGCATTAGCCTATTTAGTACTTGTATTTTTTTATTTGTGACAATATCGTTCGATAGAATTGTCTTTGAGAAAAGTGAAACTGTTTAGTTGAATTTTTTAGTTCTTTGACCATTATAGGTGGTATAGAAATAAAATGGAAATTACATGTTTGGGGTATCTAATAATATGTGTTAAGAAGTTGTTAAAATATTTTTAACCATATTAGCATAGTCTACATATTGTGGGTGCGAATAATTAATTACCATTTATACAACTAAAATTTTAAATAGCATTCGTTTTAATATTTAAAACAAAGCAAGTATTTATATGTATTTCAAGCTCCAACATATATTTTAAATTTTTTTTTAAAGAAATGTCCCCTTAATTGTATTTATAAATTTAATGTTAACATTGAATTAATTAATTACAACTAAGTGTGTATTTATTTGGAATATTTGTTGACATTAAAAATTAAATTTTTAAATCCTATTTTGAATAAACGTATCGACTTAGTTAGTTTATTCATTTGTAGACGTAGGGTCAAATTCACATGGCTAGAGGCCTTAAGGAAGCGAAGCAGCTGATATTCTTAATTATTTTCCAAACAAAACAACTTACAAACAATCCCACCAATTACTTTAGATAAGTTAAAAAAAATCCCAATAAAAATATTCGTAATAAGAATGTAAGAAATGATTTGTTCAAACATTGTATTTAAATAAAATTTATGGATGGTACTGTATCCTCCAGCAAGGAAAACAACACCGACGAGCACTGAAGCTGTCAGGAAAGTAGAAATAAATATTAGTTAAGAACAGTGTATTTAGTTTTGTCCATTGCCAGGGATCCATCTGAATTTCTTAATTTTTATTTATCTCTATCTTTTATAATCTTTTTAAAAATATTAATATCTTTTTGACCTTAGTATTTACTAGTAGTGTTTAACTTTTGTTTAAATAAAATGAATAAACACACACCTACATACATACTTATCTTCACGCCAAATTATTTGCATATTAGGCTGGGTAGAATCGAGTCCCAAAAGTCACGTTTCACCTGCGACCTGCCTAGTTTCCTTCACATTCATTACTCTTTTAATATAAGTTAGTCGGTTTTGGAAACTCTTTGTTGCGATTGATGAGAGCTGGGTTCCTATTATCAACGAACCGTAATCGAACCGAACCGAACCGAAATGTTATGAGTTAACAGTCGATAATGAACGGCTGCACTTAGATTTTTTACTATTGGAGCTAAAAACTACCATTCGTAAGCAAAAATACTCTCTTATTGAATATAGGAACCGGGCACTAGTTGTAGAAAATGAACCTACATCTCCACGTGTATGAGGAATACAACGATTCGCATTTTATATCTGATTTGTCATTTTTTTCCACGTAACCGAACAAATAAAATAACTTTCTTAATACTCTATCTAACAAAAATGTACAACAATACTAAAATTAAAAATTTTCCTACAATACTAAAATTAAAAAATACCTAAATCTGATGTATCTAATGACAACTTATATCACGTCATCTTTAAAAAAAAAAAAACGCTATGAAATCGGTTTACCCATTCAAAAGTAATGAAGCCACAGACAGACTCACACACACCAAACACATAACACCCCTCGTTTGCCGTAGGGGGTTAATATAAATAATATGTGCAAAATTAACATGTGAAGTGTCTGGCGTAGTCTGGTGTACATACAAAGGTACACAATAGTGTTGGGGGTACTAATTTAAGTTGCAGCATATTCAGATAGCCATGAGATAAGATTTGCGGGCATCTAACAACGTCCTTCCGGCAACACAACTCAATATGGCGTCCATAATCATGAACATTACTGACTTCCTCTGGACTGTTTTACAAATTAGTGTATAATTTTTGTTTGATCAGAATTATATTGTTTTTTTTTTATTGATTTTAGAGGCTACGTTTGTGAGATACCTTATTATTGAAATAAGGAATCTCGTAAACGTAGCCTTATATATATAGGGTTACATCAAAGGGCCTGTTAAGTCTATATACATATATACTAGCTAACCCGGCAGACGTTGTTCTGCTATTTTTTGCTGTGATTCACCCTCATCACTTAGATGTTAGCCGATTCTCTGACCTACTCAATATGCTCACAAAATTTCATGAGAATCGGTCAAGTTTTGGAGGATTACGGTAACTAACATTGTGATACGGGAATTTTATTTATATATAAAAATAATTGTGCTACAATTACACTATTTATAACTCAAGAACGGATAAAGCAATTGTGCTGAAAATTGACGGGGTGGTAGTTTGGAAGAAATTGTTATTCATAATTTCTTAATTTTTTTAAATTCTTAATATGTGCCCGACTGGAGATAGGTATGCCACCTATCACATTATGGTACTCAGTTTGGCCAATCGTGGGTGTACCAATACTACTCTAATCTATTGTCTAATTCTTGGGGGATATGGGCGTGAAGATGCTTACTAGTGACACATTATTGAATTTTTATTCTTATTTATCTCTGTCGTTTTGTCAGATTTGTCAGCGAACATGTACAAGGCTCTCTGGATGGTCACAGATACTTGTGGTCTTACCATATAATAGTTTTACCAAGTGCCGACGATGGGAAGCTAAGAAATAGAAATAGTGTTTACAAATAAAGTTACTGTTCCAAACCTGATCAAGTTAGTACTAGTACCCTGGTTCTAAAATAATCAAATTTTTTTGATAGATAGTGATTGGATCGGAGAAGAACAACTTCGTGCCTGTCAGCATCAAGCCGCGTTCGCCAGCGGTGGATACCAACTGGCGCGAGCCTCCAGCCTGGGAACGAGAGTACAGGCGACATCGGACCAACGGAAGTAGAGTTCAATGTAAGTCATTTTTCTCTACTACACATGCATTTATAAATACTAGCTAACTGTTCCGGCTTCGCTCGGATCGTTCTTTTTTTAATCATAAATTCAGATGTCAGCTACGAGTATCTTTCAAGTTGGATCAAACTGCACACGGTGTGCAAATTTGATTGAAATCGGTTAAGTAGTTTAGGAGTCCATCGCGGACAAACAACGTTACATTTTACATAAATATATTAAGGTTACATACTAGGGATGTTAAGAAGCTTCGACTCCATCGGAATTTTTGATTCCGTTCGGTTCCGACTTCTCCTTCGATACTATTAAAAAGGAGGTTTTAATCGGAGGTCGAAGTATAGAAAAAAGCGTCCCTCCAACCACCAATTGTCACGAAAAGTTCATGCAAATTGCGTGTGTTGTACTACTCGTTAACTTCTTTTAGAATCAATTAATTTTATTGATTCCGTAAATTTATTATATTCTAATTAAAATTATGAAGATTGAATAAACGAAAAAAGAAAACAAAAATAAAATACATGCGGATCCTGAGTGTACAAAGACGTTAAAAAATTATTCAGGTGTTCCAACATATTATACTAACTAGCAATTTTAATTATTTAGGTACTCACTATTTACTGTCTTTTGTATTAATTACATGATCTTTTATTAATACAAACAATTTTTAGAATATAAATTAATTTATCCCTATCTTCCGTAAACTACTGTGGTACGTAAGGCTCAAGATGGTTTCAGGTCTGAAAGAAGATGTGTGGATAAGTACGTTCGCTACGCAATGTCCCATATATTGTAGTGTAGTAGTACTCCAGAGGGGTTTCTATGGTTTTGATTGGTTATGTAGTATGTATCATGATGCATGGTCTGCCGTCTTTATGTATCTTTGAACACCTTCGTTGGTCGACGGGCTAGCGTACACGCCTAGTTACCGACCAACCGCGAGTCTTCGGTTCGATTTCATATGCGGGCAGGCATTTGTGTTATGAAATTTAGATGTCTGCATTTACCGGTCTGGGTGTTTGTTAAATTTATTCTCCCGGAATAAACCTATAAATACCTGTACCAGAATATACCTATTGTACTTAGGTATTTGTAGGTATTAGAATAATTTACTAATACTCATAACACAAGAAATTAGCTTACGTTGGTATTAGATTCAATTTGGTAACTTTTCCAGAGATATTTGTTATTATTGTTTATACTAAATGTGTATGCTGGAGTTGGGCAACATTTCACTTTGGTTTAGTGTTAGCATTGGCTTCCAGTAGGGTTTGTATCTTGTCAGCACGCCTAAATATTTTGTAGATGCAGAAATACCTCTAAAGGTTAAGCTGAATGATTTTAAGAATGCTCATGAGTGACCAAAACGTGAACTACTTGCTTGATGAAAATGATGATGTACTTTTTGACTCTACATCATTCGTCAAACACTGGTCACAGTTTTGAAAGACAACTATAAAGAAAAATAATGTTATATCATCAATCAAATCTATATCAGAGATTTGTATTTTTAACTAAATTTAATACTATCCATAGCCATCTAATTTATATATTTTTTAAATAAAATTAACAAAAACAAAAAAAAAACACTGAAAATGTTTATTGTTGACAACCCTGAATTAGGTTTTTACATACGACTAAACTATGGTTGTATTTTAACAATTTAAAATAGACCATAAACGTTATTGTGTAAGGAATTATGTCTAGCTAATTTTCCACTTAAATTATTACAAAACGCGGGAAATCAAGATAATATCAAACAACACTCGGATGTGCGGCATTTGTTTTGCTAGTTTTTTTGTAATGTCTCAAGACATTTATAAATATGAACAGTTTTTACTCATACATTTTTTTAAAGGATCTAAGATGCGCTACATTTTTGTGTTTAATTTTAAACTGTGCATTGTATTTGTTTTGGTTTTATTTTTATGTCAATTAGATTTGTCTGATTACAGTTGGCGCAGATGATAAAGTCCTATGGTAGAGATCTTTTTTTCACCTTTTTTTTCTTTCTTTTGGTCGCCTCTGTGGTCTAGGGGTCCAGGTGTTGCAATTGACTTCATTAGGTTCCGAGTTCGATTCCTGGGTCGTGCAATAAAAATAATGTATGTTTTTTCCAATTTTATAGGCTATAGACTTAGTGGTAGGTTACTTAGGCTAGATACTTTTCTATTTCATCTTTTTTAGCTATGTCTAATATGTTCTTTTGAGCACTACAATCTATAAATTACGTCACATATGCCCATCTCTATCGGTAATCGAATCCGCGCCTCGCATAATTATTATATACCGATAAATTTAATAAGGTCGAAAAGACCGATTTTTGTGAACAATGTTAGATATAAAAGTATCTTCATGTCCAAATCCCCAAAGAGGTAGTCAGAGGCACAACCAGGGCACATACGACTAGTTGAAGACACTAAGTCCCACAATGTGATAGGTGGCAAGCCTATTGCCAATTATTAATATTTATAAATAAATAAACTTTGGAAAAACCAAACTTTCTCTTTGTTACCCCACCCGGGAATTGAAACCGGGACCTCCTGCAGTCAAGTCCGACACCTGGCCCGCTAGACCACAGAGGCAACAAAAATATATCACACAAATGCCTGTCCCTGTAGGGAGTTGAATCTGAGCCTCACAAATGATTAGGGAGTATGTTAAACTCTCGATCAACAGTCGGTCAATATAAGATAAAAATTAATTATTTTTATCTTAACATACATACATACATATCTTGACGCCAAGTCCCTTACGGGGTGGGCAGATAGTACAGAGTACCAGACCTCACGATCCTGACAAACCTGTCTTGCTTCCTTCACATTCATATCCCTATTCATACAAACACGCCGGTTTCAGAGACTCTTGACACCACCCTCGGATAATATCCTTTTGATCTGATCGTGGAATGCCAGCCTTGGTCTCCCCGGGTACTTACATCCATCCACACTCGCATTGTATATCTGCTTTGCTATATTTTTATCTTAAAGTGCATTTAAGTTGTTCAAACAATTGTGAAGTTACACATTTAGAAGCGCTTCTACCGTGACAGTTCTGCGAACTATGTGGCAAAGTCGAGTGCCCTGGTTGTCGGAGTGTGCTTTCAATTTACCTAGGTACAGTGTGATATAGTTTTTCTAATTCTGCTTTTGATATTCTATACAGCGGTTCTGAAAGTGGGTGCCGCGTAGTCCCAGATGCTTGGTAAAAACGTTATTCGAATGGCTTTTAATATTCTGATACAGCGGTTCTGAAAGTGGGTGCCGCGTAGTCCCAGATGCTTGGTAAAAACGTTATTCGAATAGCTTTTGATATTCTGATGCAGCGGTTCTGAAAGTGGGTGCGGTGTTACCCAGGAGCTTTGTAGAAACATTCTGAGGGTTCGAAATATTTTATTCGTAACTCATTACTGTTTAGTTATAAAATGGTAAGTTATGTTAAAAGTTAAATAAAAATAATTGAAGAGCAGTAAAACTATAAAAAATCGTTAACCAATTACCAATTATTTCATGATAACGTCGCAATTTCATAGTTTTTTTCCAAAAGATAGCCATGATTCTAAAATGAATCCATATACATTTCATAAACATTTCAGTAGTGGTTTGATGCATCCTATCCTATTATCCTATTAGTACCATAATTGCAAAAATTGTATGTGTGTATGGATGTTTGTTATTCTTTTACGCTCGAACGGCTAAATGGATTTATCTGAAATTTGGAACAGAGACAGATTGTGACCTGGATTAACATATAGGCTACTTTTCATCTCGATCGCACAACGGGTTTCTTATAAAACGCGAGTGCAACCGCAGGAAACAGCTACAGCAACAGTAATTAATCTAACTGTGAGTGTGTATGCCACTGAATTCCTTCTAGACGACTGGACCGATGTCGATGAAACTTTTTGTATGTGTTCTAGGGAATTCGAGAATGGTTTAGATTCACAATTTGGTCCACTGAAAAATGTTTTTTTTAATATTTTTTTAATAATAAGTAGTTGTTGATTTTAGAATGTTTCACATCGGATCCGACAGACTGCGCTACTGTCTAAGCATTAATGTCAAGCGATACGAAGTTTGCTGGGTCAGCTAGTATGTAATTATATAAAATCAATGCCACTTTTCGTTGTAATTTTATAACTCAAGAACGGGTTCACCTATCCAAACAAAATGTTTAGGCTTTGTTCGGACTATTCAGTAGATGGTTTATGTGAAGTTTGCTTACAATTGGTCGTTCGGTTCTTAATTTATCACATTTTTTTGTAACAAATGAATTCAATAAGTCGCGGATCGTTTTGTTAATGGGTATTTTCTGTAAAATTGTAACGTTTTTCTGTTGTTTTTTCTTTTTTTCTTTTTTTTTTTGTGTTATGTCATTCTTGCGGTCATATTGGTAGCGAATCACGTATTGGGCCGCTAGTAGGTAACGTATAAATTAATTATGATTTATCATCATCAAATCATTGATATTGTTGTCGTTAACATAGAATTTATGCACTATTAATTATAAGTGAGAAACCATTAGTCGGATCATGATAAAATTGACATAGAATTATCTCGAAATCATGACCTACGTTTTTAGAAAAAAAAAACTTCAACTCGATTTGCTATAAAAGGAGAAATAGCGTGACAATCATACAAAAAAATACACTCAAATTGATAACTTTCACTTTTTAGAGTCAGTTAAAAAAAGTGAATTATGAAGTGTCAGAAAATATTCTGTGTAATTTATTCTATTTGATTCTCTAATATTTATAATTTGATCCTCTCTAAAGTATAGTGTTAGCTATATATATATAGTGTTAGGTTTTTTGTAACATTAGCCATGTGTTTTTAGGTGTTTTTAAAAAATTAAGAATGGTCTATTTAGAAATTTCAACAATATATCAATCGATCTATGATCGATCTAGTATTTGTCTCTGTGGTCTAGCGGTCCGCTGTGTTGTTATGATGTATGTTTTCAATTTTCTGTTAAAAATCACGTTTTCCGTTTAGGCCGATAGGCTTGACATGGGTGCTAACTTACATACGCTCGAAACACATAGGCAAGGTATACAAAACTTATTATTTAAAAATAAGTCATTGAAACCATTTGTTTTAGATATAGAAGCTGAATGTCAAGATGACTTCATGAAAATTCGTGTTGGTTTCAACGGCTCTTTCAATGGACTGGTATATTCAGCAGGTAATATATTTTTTTTATAGAAGCACTCAGATTTTTCATTATTGAAGTGAAACTTTTTTAGAATCGTTGTGATTTAAAAACGCGTGAAACGGAAAAACGACAGGAAAGAGACAGAAATATATATTCATCTCATTCTTTGGCAGGTAAGAGACACAAATATATATACATCTCATTCTTTTGTCGATTTACTGAAGTTTCACTTGTATCGTGTGTGAATCGCACACACCTTTTTTAACGTTTAGTGGTATTTGATACACGTTTCGTCTTCTCATGACATTAGAAGTTATAGGTGCGTCACAGTCATTTGGCCGGGGTATTAGGCCTATTGCGCATGTCTACTGGTGACCCCACCAACCAGACTGGAATTTGACATTATTATTTGATCAGTGATCTTGTTGGTAATATCCCCTGTAACCTATACTCGCCTCTTACGAGATTCCTGGTAAGGAGGCACTTGGTCTATTTTACAGCATGCTTATTTCTTTCACCATAGCTTCCATGCTCACCATTGTCTTCTTCCTTAGTAGAGAGCGTAGACGGTATACTTAAACACATGACCTAAGATAGAAACGCACCAGTAATACATCTAATGAACGACGATTGTCTTTTACCACCTGGACAACCTTTTATTTTTTAACATTAAAAAATATACATAAAACGAAAAGGAAAAACTTTTTAAGAAGAAGCTTTTATTACTTGTTAATTACATTTAAAAGTAAAAAATTTCGTCGCCTCTGTGGTCGAGCGGTCCGGGTGTTGGACTTGACTGCTTGAGGTCTCGGGTTCGAATCCCGGGTCGGCCAACAAAAAGGAAATTGGATTTTTCTAATTTTATAATAATAAAAAAATATTGGTTGGGATTGGAAACGTGCCCGGTTGGCGAAAGACTTGCCACCTATCACATTATGGGACTTAGTATCTTCGGCTAGTCGTGGGTGCCCTGATTGTGCCTCTGCCTACCGCTTCAGGGATATGGGCGTGAAGATACTACTTTTTTTTGCATTTAAAAAGAGTAGTAACCTGAAAAAAAATCTTTGTGACAATAATCCCCGTACGTTTTATTTGTTTAATCCTAACTGCCTTATGAATAAAGATAAACTAAAGTAATTGAATTTGTTATTTTGCTTTGATAATGTAATTTAATTTGACATTAAAGATACGGACTTCGTTGTAGTATTACAAAGGCTGTAATGAGATGTCTTGGAGTATTTTAATCTGTGTTTTGATATGGATATGTTTAAAAAAAATAGAAAATGTGTATTTTCAATTTTCTCTTAATCGCCTCTGTGGTGTAGCGGTCCGGCGTCGGACTTGACTTCTTCAAGTCCCGTGTTTAATTACCGGGTTGGGCAACAAAAAATAGAAAATTGTGTATTTGTAATTTTCTAATTAGTATAACGTTGCCCGGGATTGGATATGTGCTGGTTGAGGATAGGCTAGGCACCAGCACTTTGTGGGATAAAGTGTTTTCGGCTAGTCGTGGGTGACCTGTTTGTGCCTCTGCCAACCTCTTCATGGATATGTGGGCGTAAGGATTCTAATAAAAATAACGTTGCCCAGGATTGGATATGTACTGTGTGCGACTGAGTGTCTTCAAATAGTCGTGGGTACCCTGGTTGTGGATGTGGGTTTTAAGAAACATAAGATACTTATGCGTACTTTGTGGGACTGAGTGTATTCTAGTAGTCGTGGTCGTAGGTGCGTGAGGTTGTGCTTCTGCATACTTCTTCGGGGATATGGGCGTGAATATACCTTTTCTTATGTAAACCATTTAACCCATTAAATGCCTAGTAGTTAACGCAGTTTTTATTTGAACCGTACAATGGTTAGTTTTAAAACGGTGTTCCGTTCATGAGGAGCATTTACCGTGACATCAGACAAAGCATTAACATTCTTACACTAAATATTGTCTCCGGGTGACGTTAAACTTATCTACAAATCCGTTAACTTATCTTAAAGTCTGTTGCGAATGTATCAAACTCAAATTATTTTTATTTCGGAGGTAAGGCATTTTACACTTAAAACAAGTCACAGTTATTATTACTTACTTTATAATCTCTATACAGATCTATAAAGATCTAAATTTTCTATGAATGTTAAAATTAATCCCCATTTCGACCCGTGTTGGTCCGGGTTCCTTTGCAGAATAGACCATCTGCCTTTCTTGCCAGGCAGCTCGTTAAAGGCGATTATAGGCTTACCGTCACTAACACCGTAACATCTGACTAGGTGGTAGAGTT
>NJDD01000566.1:59759-72420 GCA_002245505.1 Calephelis nemesis
CCAACACGGGGAAATATAAATATTTTTTTATTATCTATTAGTCATAATAACACGTATTTATATTTTCAATTTTTGTTATGTTGTAATCGTAGTTATTAGCAGAGTCATATAGTTTCTTACTATTCACACGCATTTGTAGATAAAAAATATTCGAAATTCAAAAATAATATCTAGTAGGTACTAATTGCAAATCTTGTAGGTATAAATCGCTTCTGTGGTCTAGCGGTTCAGTTATTGGACTTGACAACCTGAGGTCCCGGGTTCGAATCCCAGGTCGGGCAACAAAAAGAAAATTCGGTTTTTCTAATTTTCTGGTAAAAAAATGTTGCTCGGGATTGGATACGTGCCCGGTTGGCGATAGGCTTGCCACTTATCACATTGTGGGACTTCGGCTAGTCGTGGTGGGTGCTTGGTTGTGCCTCTGCCTACGCCTTCAGGGATATTATGGGCGTGGAGATACTTTACTAATTGGCTTAACCTTTAAAATCGACCGTGGAACCTCTCACGATCGACCGGTCGACCGCTATCGAATGTTTGGGCACCACTGCCGTAGAGGAACCATCAGATAATTGTTTATGGCCATGTATATTGGTATAGCGAATTTGACAACCTTGTTGCCCAGAAACAAGTGAATCACGATTCTAAAACCCCACTTTCCAATGGAAGTTTAATGCGTGCGATGTCTTTTATTTTTAAAACGTGCGCAAAGTGATAGTTTCACTGAAATACAAATAAATTGTTTTTAGACCTTCTCGAGTGACACTTTGTTTTAACTTAATGTGGCACTTAAGTCCAATTCTACAATTAAAAACTTTCGCCTCTGCGGTCAAGCGATCTGGCGTTAACTTCTTAAGGTTAAAAGTTAGGTTTCGATTCCCGGGCCGGAAAAAAAATATGAGAAAATGTGTATTTTCAATTTTCTAATAAAAATAACGTTGCCCGGGATTGAATTTGTGCCAATTGGTTTGGGATTCAGTGTTTGTGGCTAGTCATAAGTGCCCTGGTTGTGCCTCTGCCTACTCCTTCGGGGTTTTTTATAAATAAAAGTATCTTCACGCCCATGTGAAGATACTTTTTTTTAAAAAAACTTTAAATAAGTACTAAGATAAATACAAGTCTCATTTGAAAAAGTGTGTATACATTTAAAAATGTGAACTGCAATAATACTAAAAATTACCACCGGATCGGAACGCGGCCACACACTGAGAAGATCCGGCGAAAGAAACTCAGCGGGCTTGTCTTTTTCTCATAAATCTAATTTACAAAAATATGTTACATATTACATCATTTGTAGAGATTGAATCGTAAAAAATCGTATAGTAACCCTTATCACACAGCTGAAATTGAATACATCCCCCTATAATAAATTAATGGCTCTACCCCTAAGATCACATTTTTAATCGAAACTTTTTTCTTCAACGTAACAAAAAAATCGTCCGTATTTCAAACATATTTAAATTATTTATGTTATTGAATGATATGAGTCACTTAAAGCCTGCCCACATCGGGAACCAGAATTAAACCTCGTGGATGATAAAAGAAAGGTAAGATCATCACGCCCGGGTATACAGTGAGGTAAGTCAGGTAGGTGCATAGGTAAGTATGCCCCAAGTGATAGTCAGAGGTACGATATTCGACAAGAAGCCGAAGGTAGTTTTTTAAATTCCACAATTTAATCGGTGCCGAATGGCCAACCGGGAATTTATCCGACAAAGGGCAACGTGGATTTTTTTTTCAGAAAATTGAAAAAAACATACTTCAAGTTATCCAATCCGGTACATCGACCTTTTGTTGTCAACGCCAACACCGGCCAGTAGACCACAGAATCAGACGAATACCGTTAACTCCTCGACAAAAGAGATGATGGTAGTGGTACTATAACTTTTTGTTATTTTCAGGTTACTCTTACGACCCTGACTGCATGTACATAAATGGCTCTGGACGGGACTATTACGAGTTCTACATCCAGCTCAACAGATGTGGTACACTGGGTAGGAACAGCCAACATGATGACACGAGGAAGCATCCAACTGTGGGTACATTACTATATTATTTATAATTTCCATTCGTACATATATTCACGGCAAGCTCGTTACGGTATGGACAAAGAGCATAGAGTGCAATTTTTCACTTTCTTGCAAACCTGCAAAGATTTCCAAATTCCTTATTCTGCTTATAGAAACAAACAGGCCACTTTCGAAAACTCTTGACACCACCTTCGGATGAGACCTGACCGATTTGGTCATGAAATATCAACCTAACTTAATCATCATCATCATCATGCGGGTGTCAATCCCTTACAAAGGCATTTCCAACTTCCACATTTTCTCCATTTTGACTATCCTTGAGAATCCACCGTGAGATTCTCTCTCATATATCTTGAGACTAGGTAGTAGGGTACTGTTTGACGCCTTATCCGAGCATGGTGACGTAACTTCAGTGCTCACCGTTGTCGTGTTCCATTGTAATGAATAGAATTGTCATTAGCATGCGTGGCACGAAGTTCAGAACACCATAAAGGATCGCACTGGTAACGTCTAAACTGCAGCTCCTATGTTTGTCAGTCTCGGTTTTCTTGGGCTAACGATTAACGGTGATTTGAGACTTTTCTTAATTTACTGCCTTTGGATGTCATATGCTACGATATATATTTTTTGCTATTAAAAGATCAGTCCGTTTTTTATTAGACTTCAAAAAATAGTGCTTTGCTATAGGATGAGTTTTTATTGTCAATAGAAAAACCTCATGTGGAATACCATCACGGTGCAGTACAACCCACTGATAGAAGAGGAGCTGGACGAACACTTCAAAGTGACTTGCGAATACGGATACGACTTCTGGAAGACCGTGACCTTTCCGTTTTTGGACGTTGAGTAAGTATTTCATTTATTACAAAAAGTCAATTTAGGACACTATTATTTATTTAAAACTGTTAAAAACTGACTTCGATTTCAATAATAATGTCGTGAATTTCATAGATACTGAATGTTTTTAATTTCACTGAACATTTGGAATTTCATCATCAGAACCAGATTTGTCAGATTTGGTAGCAATGGAACACCCCGGGAAGTTTGCAAGAGCGTTTCAATTCTGAAAAAAAATATATAAATTAGTAAGGAATGTCGGATAAATCGATTAACTATAAATAACAAACTACTATATAGTACTTAGGAAACATAACAAAATAAACCACCTAATAAAAAAATAAATAACTCAAGCAAATAATCTCCTTCCTTATTTCGCTGGTTAAAACGGCAAATTGATTTCTCGATGGCATGAAATTAATTGTTAAAATGATGCGTTGCCAACTAGCGGAGCTATTCAGTATATTTTTAGCGTTGATCACTAGGTAAAATGAACATGGAATAGCTGTCAAACTATAAAACACTTTAAATTTACTATCTCTTGTGACCAACAAAAATGCAATAGAGATAGCAAATACAAAACAGGGGAGTTTTGGCGCCATCGAGAGAAAAGATGGTCAAAGTTTTTTCATAATTATTGAATTTCGTGTTAATATTAAGTGAAATTAGTCAATTTTGGTGGCATTTTGTACAATTTTGTTCAGTGAAAGAACACAAATGAAATAATTATTAAGAAATTGGCGTAACGTGTATTTCCTCGTTGCCGCCAAATCTCATTACAGAGCTTGTGTAATGAGCCACCGCTTTACCCAAGAGCCTGACATGACTTCCTGACGACTTATTACTGATGACTAATTATAATTAATTGAAATTGATATAAAATTCGATGCAAATTTCTACTTGACTAATGGCTAAGTACTAACGTGAAGTCCAAAACCTAAAGAAAGAAAGAAATACAAAACACGTCATTTGACAGCTAATTGACAGTAATCATCACTTAAATGATACTGAGTAGCCCTGCAGAGGCATTAACGGCCAATGTTAATAATGTTTCTCTAAAGATGGATTTCCAGCAATCTAGATAGCTGCGTATCCGCCGGCCTATCCTATACGTAATTTCTATACTTATCCTGTCCACAGATATGTTATTGGCAAGCAAAAATGGATCAAAATATCAATCTTGGACAGCAAGATTTGGATTAGGATTGATTATTAACATTGGCCGTAAGCCACTTGCTTAGGTTTACCAGCGTAGTTTTTACGTAGGGATTTTTAAGTGATGGAGCTCTCAACTTTAAAGAAGCTGGTATCGCATTGGCAACTAATTATTTATGTTGCAGATGTCCGTTGCCAATGGTGATTATTTTCCATCAGGTCGCACACTAGCTTGTACGCAAGTTTTTTTTGTAAAAATACCGTCCCTGCTACAGTTAGCTTCGATACCTAATATTTATATTTTGTCGTTCATTTCAAAATTATGTATAAAAGTGATCAGGGAAGTGAATTAAACACTAAATACTGAACACTAATCTCTTTAATTTTCACCCATTCGTATTCGTATACACTGGAAAAAATTTTGTTATAAAATTGGTTCATAAATGATGGGAAAACCGATTAAAATACCTGCTTAGATAAAAAAAAATATAGGAGTCGAATATACACCCTGACTTTTTAATCACCATCCAAATTTTAATATGTTGATCTTAAGTGAAAATAATTAAATACGTGTTTTTTCTTTTAGTATCCCTCAATACTAAAATATTAAGATATGACATCGCAAAGTCGTCTACAAAGTACCGTACCTACGCGCTGAGTGCTCTGACATGCTAGGTAGCTACCTGCTAGATACCTATTTTTTTTTTCATAAATGAACTTATTTATAGATACTTTATGCCCAGAAAAAAATGGATGGTGATAAAAAAATCTTGCTGTATAACCTCCTCCTTTTTGCAGAATTTTAAAAAGATTCCAGTTTAGAAATTTTATCTATTTGGTACCGATACCATGGACATCGCCGTATCGCCTAAATAATACGAGTACACAAATCTGTCATATTCCCGCCAGTATTCTAATTAGCTCCCAGAATAACGCGGGAAACGTTTTTACTGGGTATTAAATATAAATACTAAAATTGGTGATGTATCAACCAATTAGAATCCTTTTTCACGCGGTGTTCCCCTATTTTTTTATATGCAAATAAAGAGTTTGATATAACTATCAATAAAATACTGTTTAATGGTCTGAGTTTGTAGAGGTCTGTCGATCAATCAATTTGTTTGTACCCATGCAATGTACGACAATCAATTTGTTTATTTCTGCTCACCAATATTCTCATGTAAGTGATATATTTGTATGTCTTTATGAGAATAAATGTCTTTAAACCTAAACCTAGAGGTACCTACATAATATTATAGGTAATTGAGCTATTAATATTATTCGCATGTATTAGAGTAACGAGTAAGGATTTACTGATTAAATAAAGATCTAACCTATTTTCCTACAATCCAGCAAGCAAATTATGAATTTAAATTAAAACATTCTTAAAAAATGACATTTAAAATTATCATTATATTAAAATGTTATTACTTTTATTATTAGTCCCCGTGTTGGTTCGGGCTTCTTGGTAGAATAGACCATCTGCCTTTCCAACAGGCAGCTTGTAAAAGGCTAGCATAGGCTTACCGTCACTAACACCGTGATATCCAACTAGGTGGTAGAGTTTTGCAGCGACTCTGCCAGATTGGTACCACTGCCTTACATATTCCTGCCGCTATAGCGTCAGTGCTTCCTGTTGACGTGTTTAGGTTCGGAGGGTAAAGTAGCTGGTAAACTTACTTTTCCAAGAGGCCAAATATCCCTGCGCCAGGTTGGCAACGCATCATTACAATCTTTTGTGTCTCTAGGCCGCGTGAATTTCTTACCATCGGGAAATCCGATTGCTTGTTTGCTTTCCAATATCAGGAAAAAAAATCATATTTATAATCACAGACTAGTAAAGAATACGTCATAATTTATTTATTTCTTATTTTCACATCACAATGTGGCTGAACATGTAAATATTTTATAGGAAAATTCTTAACACACATATTGTGCAAATACTTAATATCATTTATTTTGTTTTTATTTCATTTCAATAAAATCATAGGCTTGCCGTCACTAACACCGTGACATCTGACTAGGTGGTAGAGTTTCGCAGCGACTCACCTGGATTAGTACCACCGCCTTACCTATTCCTGCAGCCATAACGTCATGACGTGTTCCGGTTCGGAAGGTAAGGTAGCCGGTAAACTTGCTTTTGCTCGAGGCCTAACATCCCGGCCTCTGGTTGGCAACGCACCATTACCACCTTTGGTGTCTCTAGGCGGCGGAAATTTCTTACCATCAGGAAATCCGTCTGCTTGTTTGCCTTCCAATGTCATAAAAAAAATCAATTTCATTAAATTTGTTTTATTTCGTTTCTTTTTTCACTAAATAATTAAAGTAGAAGGCCCAAAGAGGTTCAATATTAAAGTAGAGCAAGTCAAATTTGGATCCTATGTTTACGTCGCGGTTCTTAAATATAGTTTTACGCTGCAAAATGAATCAACTGTGGACTGAATCCGAAATGCATTGAGACCTGACATCAAATTGAACTTTACCGTTGTTTTACAAGAAATCGAAATAGTCTGTTAATAGATTTAGCTTCTTTTGAGAAAACCGGTTAAACGTCGGTAATTTGCCGTGATGTTAGCTTAAACTTCTAATCTTTTAAATGCTATAAAACTGCAAAAACTGGCATCAGTTTTTTGCATCCGAAAATTTATGTGGAATGGGATCGATTTCACCAAGTTGCGCTTTTCGTAAATATTTATTTACATATTATACATACTATTATTAATATTAATGCGAAAGTTTGTATGTTTGTTTGTTTATTACTCCTTCACGCAAAAAATGCTGTGGTGTGACGGACGAGTCGCTGCGAAACTCTACCACCTGTCAGATGTCACGGTATTAGTGACGGTAAGTCTATGCTCGCCTTTTACGAGCTGCCTGGCATAGGAAGGCAGATGGTCTATTCTGCAAAGGGCCCGGATCAACACATGGAATATTTCTCTGAATGTTTCTTTCAGGAAATACCTATCTGACTTTGAGATTTCAAATAGCTCAAACGGCTTTTTTAGTAAAACGAAATTAGTTTTAACGTCTGCAGAATTTTCCCTGGATATTGCAATTTTTTAAGGCCATCACTCGATAGATATGGTATTGATTTCGCCACAGTCCGTGATTTGACTGACGAATAACCAAGCATGCAAGTACTGATATTTGCATGAAGCCTATATGATTTATCTATAATTCAAACGCAATTCAGTGACTGCTGTAAAACTGGCAGCAAAACTTCCATGTATTGAACTCTATAATTAGAACATATATATTTTTTAATTTATTTAATTATCTTTAAAACTATCAGAAAGTGTTCGTAAACAAATGTTACTCCATGAAGGTCTAGTTTATTCTAGTTTCTCACAATTTTCTTTAAAATATTACTTTTAAGTGGGTCAAGCGTATTTAGTCGGACGCATAAAATGCCTTGCATTCAACGGCTGGCAGCACTCGGTTAAATTGAAAAAGTCGGAACGAATCTTCGGAGACGGCTTTTTTATTACATTCAAAAGGTTCTTTGAGTGTTGCAGTGATATTCTGTACTTTATGAATTAAAGGGCACCTGTTACTCAAAAGAAGAAAAAAGGAATGTTTTGAACATACAATAGTAACTAATTGGAATTTAATTACCTACACAATACTGGAAAAACTTGACCTATTTATGTCAAAGTGGGTTTAGCTGTACAATAAATTAATTTAGTTCTTTATAAATACAAAATGAGGTTACAAACTTTTTAATGTCGATAAAACCCTTTACTTAATAGAAGCAGAAAGGTGAACTAATAAGGTATTGAATATTTTTGATTGTAAGAAATATATGCCACTTAGATGCCACAAGATAACAAAGGTATTGTTGGTGCATGGTACGTAAACAAGTTTACGGACTATCTATAAAGTATAAAAGGGTCGAGTTACTATTATATGTCAGTAAAAGTAAGAAGAAAGGCGACAAAACTTCTTTTATTTTTTTCCAGTTCCGTAGTATCCGTTTATTTGGATACCTATGATACAAAAAACTGTCCTCAGCTATATTTATGCGTCCATTGGACAAGGCATTCATGCTTTAATGCAATCTGTTTTCTTAATAAAGTATATAAGGTCGAGTTACTATTATACGTAAATCAAAATAAGAAGAAAGGCGACATAACTTCTATTTTTTTCAAGTTTGTAGCATCCGTTCGTTTGGTTGCCTATACTAAAAAAAACTGTCCTCAGCCAGATTTATGCGTCCATTGGACAAGACATTCATGCTTTAATGCCATCTGTTTTTTCAATAATAAATAAAAAAGTAAGAAAGTATCGTCACGTTCATATCCCTGAAAAGGTAGACAAAGGTAGGTAGGTACAACAGGGCCATAGACGATGGTATCAATTAATCCCAAAACGGTAATAGGAGGAAACCTATTGCTAATCGGACGCTTATCTAATGATGGGCAATAGTCTTTAATGTTTGAAAAAACACATCCTAAGTAGATCGGCAAGGGAATCGAACCCAAGATCTCAACGCCGACATCGGACCACTAGAGCACAGAGGAAATTGTTATATCTACAACTTGAGGTTTAATAGAAACCTTAGAATCGCCTCTGTGATCTATCGGTCCGGCGTCGAACTTCCTGAGGTCTTGGGTTCGATCCCCAACAAAAAATGGAAAATGTGCGTATTATCAATTCTCTAATGAAAATAAGGTTGCCGGGATCGGATATGTGCCCGATTGACGAAAGGCTTGCGACCTTTTGCCACATTGTGGGACTTAGTCTCCTTGGATAGCCGTTGGTGCCCTGGTTGTGCCTCGGCCTACCTTTTCGGGGTTATAGATGTGAACTTGCTTTTACCTTAGTATCAGTTTAAAAACCCTTGACAGTAAACCAGTTAGTTATCTGTCAGAGCAAACCATATTTTTGGGAAAAATACACACATCGATATTTTCAAGTATTAGTCCAGGTTTCTTATGTACCTGAAAACTTGTGAGAGGCGACTGTAGGTTCAATGGGCCATTTCTGCTAAGATTACTGTTGGTAGAGTAACGTTCCGCATCTTTTCCGGGTAAAGATCAACCCTTTTACCTATTCCTGCTGCTATAATGATGTATCATGTTCCGGTCCGGAGGGAAGGGTAACTGGAAGACTTGCACAGGGGCCTTTCATCCCGGTCATGGGACAGCGACGCACCTATAACTTTCATGGTATATACAGGCTACGGATTTCTCTTATCATCAGAGGATCCGTGTGTTGGTTTACTGTTTTATTGCCATAAAAAAACAATTTAATGTGTTTTTAGGGTAGCCACAGGTAATCCGGTGGTCTTCACGCTGCAGCCGCCAGAGTGTTACATGGAGATCCGGTCAGGGTATGGAGCTACAGGAGCACGTGTGTCTGGCCCAGTGCGGGTAGGGGATCCCCTCACACTGCTCATTTACATGCGAAGCTCTTATGGTATGTTACCCATTAAATGTAAAACAATTTATATATTCTAGCTGACCCGGCAGACGTCGTTCTGCTATGAAAAAATTGGGGTGAGCCACCCTTATCACGAAGGGGTATGAAAAAGACTCACCTTAATCACTTAGGGTTATAGAAAATAGATGTTGGCCGATTGTCAGGCCGATACTTAATATGCTCACAAAATTTCATGAAAATCAGTCAAGCCGTTTAAGAGGAGTATGGGAACGAACATTGTGACACGAGAATTTTATATATTAGATCTTCACGCAAAGCATGTTACGGGGTACATTTCCCTCATGTTGGTCCGGGTTAGCAGAATAGATCTTTGGCCTCCTGCCAGGCAGCTCGTAAAAGGTCAACATAGGCTTACCATCGCTAACACCGTGACATAGGACACACTGAACAGGTGGTAGTGTTTTGCAGCGACTCATCCGGATTGGTACCACCGCCTTACCTATTCTTGCTGGGATAACGTCAGTGCTCGCCATTGACGTGTTCCGGACTGGAGGATAAGGTATCCGGAAAACTTGCTTTTGCTCGAGGCCTGACATCGCGGCATTAGTATTTTTAGGCGGCGTGATTTTCTTACCATCAGGAAATCTGTTTGCTTGTTTGGCTTCCAATATCTTAAAAAATAAGATACCGAACACACACACTGCTCTACTAGTAAGACCCAAACATGGCCCAAACCATAATTAACAGTTTTTTGTCTTTAAAAAATCGCCTCTGTGGTCTAGCGGTCCGGGTTTTGGACTTGACTGCGTGAGTCAAATCCCGGGTCGGCCAACAAAAAGGAAATTGGATTTGTCCAATTTTCTTATAAAAAAAATGTTGGTCGGGATTGGAAATGTGCCCGGTTGGCGATACGCTTGCCACCACATTGTGGGATATAGTGTCTTTGGCTAGTCGTGGGTGCCCTGGTTGCGCCTCTGCCAACCTCTTCGGGGATATGGGCGTGGAGATACTTTTGTCTTTAAAAAACTCATTTGCTTCTTATCTACAATATTAATAAAGTTATTCGCTCAGCCATTATTCATTAGCCCTCCATTTTAAACAAAGCCCCTGACACACTTTAGGCCAGTGATTATCCAAGTGTTCATTACTACGAATTCGATCAAACTCAAGATCAATGAACTTTTTTAACAATAAAATTGCAAGGCGCACGCGAACCGAACCGTTAAACTTTTGCCCTTACTATTACGGTAACTATTGATGGCCAAACGTTTGGTTTTATGGCCATAGCGTGTGTCGTTATGGGTATTATGGTGGAATTTATGGGATTACTATAACTAGCAGATCTCCCGTGTTGGTCCTGGTCCTCTTTGTAGAATAGACCATGTGCCGTCCAGCCTAGCAGCTCGTAAGAGGCTAGCAAAGGTGAAACGGGTCTTTACCAACAAGACCACTTAAGTAACAATTGCAATCAAAAATCAAATAATATAATTTAATAAAAAAAGTATCTTCACGCCCATATCCCCGAAGAGATAGGTAGAGGTAAAACCAGAGCACCCAAGACTAGCCGAAGATACTAAGTCCCACAATGTGATAGGGGCAAGCCTATCGCCAACCGGGCACATATCCTATCCTGAGCAACATTTTTTTTATTAGAAAATTGGAAAATCCCAATTTTCTTTTTGTTGCGTGACCCGGGATTCGAACTACGGATCTCATGCAGTCAAGTCCAACAACTGAACCGCTATACCTACCACAGAAACATTGATTAACTTTTGAAGAAATATTTCGTTTATGCCATATATAAAACCGAATCCCCATTTCGCGTGGTCCTCGCATCCCGCTTGAACGAATGACCCACTTTGCTGATTCGTTTGCTATATTAGTTATTTGTCTGAAGAGACAAACCGGGAAAATTGCAGGGAAAGTGACACTTAAATGTTGTCCATACAAATCGTTAGCAGCTATTAACGTCAAGCGATACGAAGTTCGCCGGAACGGCTAGTAATTTAATAAATTTTTAACTCTAAGAATATATCACTAATCATTACCGAAAAATGTGAGCATTTTTTTGCAATAAGATATCGAACAAGGAAACTACTGCGACTAATAGTTTGAATAGATTGTTTTTCTTTGCAATTTTCCTGGTTTTTCTTTTCATATGAATGTCCTGGCTAAATAACACACACAAAAAAATGAGGGGTTGCATTCCGGGAGTGCCAGCAGAAGTGAAAACTTGAATATTGACGTTGAATTTTTGATATTTTGAAATGGTTAGGGAATAATTTTACACGACTTGATTTAATTATCAGTATGAAAGTACTATCATTCATATTCATATACAATATTAATTTATTGCGCTATCGTGCACAAACATGACAACACGAACATACCCGCAAGCGCCCTGCGCCATATTACGAATTTTCTATCGGGTCACGTGTCCTGACGCGAGTTTAGAAGTTTTTACCCTTTCAAAAAAAGTGCGCAACGCCGCTAAAGAAGTTTTCACTTAAAAAATAATTAACTAGTAAAATTCGCGGTATAAGAACCAGATGAGCGTATCTTCAAAAAAATAGTTATAGTATCTTTGTAAGCATTGTAAACAAAACTATTTTTATATTGTTTGATGCTCCAATAGTAGGACAACTCATATCAATATTTTTTTTTATCGCCAACTGTCTATTATCTCTGTTAATAAGCTAGTTTAGTTTGAAGTGACGAATTCCCGCAGTATTTTTGTTCTTCTGTAAAATTTATAAAATGTAGATACGTTCATCTGGTTCTTATACCGCGAATTGGTCCATCTATTTAGGCGTGATGCTAGATGCGATGATCAAATGAAATGGGGATACATTTTTATATATTATACAGACTGACTGGTGAGATACCTTCAATACTTATGGAGAGTACTCGGTACTCGATTCTCGTTAACTTGATATAAAAAAAATAGAAACACGCCGCCGCCACCCCCGCCCTCCATCCCGCTACCGCGGTGTCCGCGCGGCGTCCAATTATTCCGCAGTTCAATACTGGACTCTCCCTGTACTGTGTACGAAGTTTACTAACAAGTTATTTAATATTTCGTTTTTATGTTATTTTATTTCATGATATATGTTCGCATACTATCACGTCCTCAAATATTGAAGGTATCTCACCAGTCATCCTGTATATAGATGAGCAAGAGATAACCATAGCCTATTTTTACCATAAATGTCATTATAGCGGCAGGAGTAGGTAAGGTGGTTAGATTCCTACCCTGACAA
>NJDD01000566.1:72434-91676 GCA_002245505.1 Calephelis nemesis
TTGCTGCACAGTACTTGACCACCAGTGGTCTTATTGGTAATGACCCATTTAAGCTTGCTCGCCTTTTATGACCGGCCCGGCAGAAAGCCGGTCTATTTTACAGATTTATTCCAGATTTTCCGAAAAAGAGGTTATATGTTCGCTTCCATGTATTTTACATCCAACGATATTTCCGTCTTTTTTTAAGATATTGGAAGGTAAACATGCATACGGATTTCCTGATGGTAAGAAATTCACGCCGCTTCGAGATCAAAGGTGGTAATGGTGCGTTGCCAACCTTAGGCCGGGATGTTAGGCCTCTAGCAAAAGTAAGTTTACCAGCTACCTTACCCTCCGAATCGGAACACGTCATCGGCAAGTGCTGTCGTTATGGCGGCAGGAATAAGTAAGGCGTCGGTTCCCATCCGGGCGAGTCACTGCGAAACTCTACCACCTAGTCAGATGTCACGGTGTTAGTGACGGTAAGATTCAGCTCGCCTTTTACGAGCTGCCTGGCACAAGAAGGCAGATGGTTTATTCTGCTAAGGAGCCTGGACCAACACGGGGAATTGTAAACAGATTTTAATTGTTTCTTTTGTTTAAAATGGTGGAATGTTATTTCAGATGGATTCGACATTGTGGTGAATGATTGTTTCGCTCACAATGGCGCAGCAAAAAGGATACAACTTATTGATGAATACGGGTAATACTTTTACATCTTTTGACAGTTATTTAATTAACACTATCTAGTATAGTACGAAATATACTGAAAGTTATGGTTTTTGGATTTGTTTTACCCTTTCTTCTCCTGTCTGGCGAAGTTTGGAAACGGTGGTAGTTTACGGTAGATAAGTTTAAATTTAATTATAATTTTAAAATGTTTTGGTAATCAATAAGTAACTAGTTATAAATGTAAATAATTGGCTACCATATGAAATATGGTAGAATATGTTAATATATTTACTTAAAAAAAATTGTAACATCTCATTTACACACATATTCCGCAAAATGAATAATTTTCTTTCCTTCTTTATTTCTACTATAAAACAAAGTCGCTTCCTCTGTCCCTATATGTCCCTTTGTTTGCTTAAATCTTTAAAACTACGCAACGGATTTTGATGCGGTTTTTTAATAGTTAACGTGATTAAAGAGGAAGGTTAATGTATTTATTTCATAACTGTGCGAAGAAGGGCTGGGCCGCTAGTGTAAAAATAAAATTGAAAATGTTTAAGAACCAACAACACCTACACTTAATGTAACTAACAATCATCTTAATAACATCAGATTTGCAATCGGTCCATCTGTTTAGAAGTTATGATGCCACTGTAACACATAGATACACACATTAAACTCTTCTTTTACAGTCGGGAGTTTAGAACGTGCGTGAACGGATAAACAAATTTCACTAATACTTTTTTGTTGCATGAATTATAATTAGGAGAAGATTCGTATGAAGACAAAAACTAGGAAACTACAGGGAAATAAGAAAGACAATACTAATTGTTCCCATACAAATTGTTAGTGTTGATGTCAAGATGTATGAAGTTCGCCGGGTTGGATAGTTGTTTTTGTAAACCAGCTGCCACCTATCACATTGTGGGACTTAAGTATTTTCGGCTACCCTGGTTGTACCACTGCCTATTTCTTCGGGGATAAATGCAATAAGACGTTTTTTTTTAAATATTAGTATTGATTAAACTGACTCATTAGCCCCCGACAGAAGGAGAAGGGCTTTATAAGTTTGACGCGTGTGTATGTGTGTGTGTGTGCGTGTGTGTGTATGTATGTATGTGTGTGTGTGTCTGTAGCATCATAACTCCTGGTCCATAGACTTATTTCGATGAGGATTTATTTGTTTAAAAGCTTACGTGATCGAGATGGTTCCTAGCATGCAGATAGGATTTTTCAAGGGTCGTTGAAATTTTATTATATTATTTACTATCTCCATTGATATTATACATGCAAATCAGAATCAGAATACATAATTTATATAGACCATACAAACGGTACTTGGGCGTGTCGACATCTATTTAAAAAATGAGAAGATCCGGTAAAAGAAACGTTTTGCGTTAAAATAATCTGACACGCCAATCATTGTGTTAGAATTTGACCCATTTTTATGAAGGCCGACTATTTTTAGACGAAAGAACGAATATTCGGATTTTTTTGAGGTACATACGTTATTTTTTTCAAAGTATTGTTGAGAAGCGTATTTAAACGTAGTATACCTACTTAGAAGCGTAGGTATTGAAGATACTTTTTAAATTTATAATATGTCTTCACTCTCTCTGTGCAAATAAAATGTATTACTAATTATTTTTTATTCAAAAGAAAATTCATCAAGCTCCGTTTATTCAAACATTAACTATTTTTTTTCACAAATCGCGAACGCAGTCGCAGAAATAACAGGCAAAGTCGCGGATAAAATATTTATAATAATAATAATAACTAGTGGTCGACCATTGGTCGAAATTCGACGACAATAAATTTTAATATCTTGTCGATAAGAACGTCATCTTCATTTCTCGAGACCAACTTTGTTTCCAAAATTTTAGTGCGCCATCTGTGATCTTTTATCGTTATCATCAATATATTTGTTTGTGTGTGTCAAATGCATGGTAGTGTGGGTAATGATTTATTTATTGATTTAATGTACTTTATAAGCATTATTATAGAAAAATATTAGCGTTCTGTACTTCTCCTACACATAAACTTTATAGTTGTGCCAAAATTTATGCTCCTGCGTCCGCGCAATTTTCGTAAAAAGGGGTCCAAAGTAACGAAAAGAAAGCGTACGCTTCATTTTGATTCTCGACTAGCATTTGTGTGATAAATGAAATGTGTGTATTAAGTAGTTTAGGTGTTTACTACATTTATTACAGTGTTTTTATATACTTAGTTGTCGAAAATCCATAAGACTCAAGCGTATTGATAGCTTACCTTGAAATTGCGTCATTTGTCAAGAGATGTGTATAATGGAGTTTCATTAGTAGCCGACGATGGAAACTAAAGAACATATTTACACAGATGTCCCGTGGACGACAAGTTGATATCCCGGTTCCGCGGCTCGTGGTCGGAAGCTGGCGTGTTTGAGACGCAGGTGTACGCCTACATGAAGACCTTCCGGTTCACCGGCTCGCCCGCCCTCTACATAGAGTGCGATGTGCGCATGTGCCACGGGAGATGTCCGGTAAGTTTGCATGGGTAGAGATGTAACTAGTACACACAAAGTTAGCCAACTGCAGTGGACATTTAGGTGTATATTTCCAGTGTTCATTTTTTTAAAGTAAACGAGCACACGGATTTGCTCATGATAAGAAGTCGACATACAAAACTAATAACAGTGCGTTGCAAATCTAAGGTCAAGGTTTAGGAGTTTGCAGCGACTCGTTCGGATTGGTATCATCTCACCTATTTCTATATACCTAACGTCGTCAAATGATTGATTGACGTGTTCCGGTTTAGAGGATAAGATAGTCGGTAAACTTACTTTTGCTCAAGGTCTAACATCCCGGTCTCAAGTTGGCAACGCACCATTACGTGTCTCTAGGCGGCGTGAATTTCTTGCCATTAGGAAATCCGTCGGCTTGTTTGCCTTCCAATAGCACAAAAATAAAATAAATAACAAAGTCTTGATTTAAGTTAAGCTTATTAGCTACTCTGTAGCTAATCTGGAACACGGCAATAGCGAGCATAAACTGTATGATGACGGAAGTATATACTAACTAGGTACTTAGACTACTACTTAGACGATTACTATATATGTACTTAAACTATATCTTATACCTTTAAACGAGAAATTCTTGTATATATATAATTGGAATCTCGGAATCGGCTCCAACGATTTTCATGAAATTTAGTACATAGGGGGTTTCGGAGGCGATAAATCGATCTAGCTAGGAATCATTTTTAGAAAATGTCATATTCGTGTTTTATTCGTGTTTAACAAATAGGAGGCGTTTGAGTAGTCCCAATTTATTATGACTCTTCCTGACATCTATTGGCGAATAATAATACTATTTTTTGGCGAATAATTAAAGTTCCAGCAGATGGCGTTGTTAAGTAACGAAGTCCGTTGTTAAGTAACGAAGTCAATGATTGTTTGCTTTGAGGTTAGACTAATTGTGTAATTCGTACTTAAATATAATTTCCAAAAAAACACAATTTATAAAAAAACAAAAAAAAAATACCGAGCGAAGCTCGGTCATCCAGGTACTGACTATAATATGACAGTAATGGACTTGACTTATGATTATGAATAGTATGACTTTATGATGTTGGTGATAAATGTACCTAAGTGTGTCATAAGTAAAGATTATTTAAAATGCCATAAATTAGTATTACCATAAAATTAAAGATACACAAAAAAATACCAATGACTTGGCATCGGTAATGAGACATGACGCACGCCAACATGAGGCTACTGAACGTCTTTGAATGTCTATATTCATTGTAATAACGATTGTTTAATGAATGGTGAATGATTAGAGATAAATCTTTCCCACGAGAGTTAACAAAGCATGGTGGTTGAATAAAAATTCACATAATTTTAATTAATCAGACAAGCCCGTATAAATGAATATTAAGCGCACAAGACTAAGTTTTTGTGAAGTTGGTCTTATATAACAAATAAGTATTGACACAGAAAATCATTCAAATAACTATTTTAATTGACTCCCCAAAATGAGAAGCTCTCAATTGTGTGGTGGAGTTTCTATAAGTAAAACCGCGTGTCCGTTTGCCACCTATTCTAAAACAAAAATTTAAAAAGATTTGCACTGCCAGATACATCTACATTTGATTATGATGACTTTTTTTAAATGATTAATGTGTTGCCAACCTCGCGGTTTTTATAACTTCACCGGGCTTTGTAGACCGAGCAGAGTGCTCAGCTCTTACAAAGACACTAAATCATTATATTGATATGTGAAGCAAAAACTTTAGACCTTTTTGACGAAAATTACGCTGACGGAGGAGTATGAAATTAGGCACTACTATATTATGTGTATGAAAAGTGCAGAACGCTAATATTTTTCAATATAAATATAATATAATGCTTATAAAGAGTATGAAATCAAAAAATAAAACTTACACATACTGCCATGCATTTTACACGCAAACAAAAATAGTGATTACGATAAAAGATCGCAGATGGCGCGCAATTTACATTGATAATGTTTGGAAACAAATTTGTTGGTCTTATTAAATGAAGATGGCGTTCTTATCAAAAAGATAATTAACAATAGAACCTTAAATTTTTTAATACTATATTTTAATAATTTATATTGAATAGCTTAAAATTAAAATTTATTATGGTCGTATTTTGAACAATTGGCAACTACTTGTCTTAATAATTATGCTTAGATCCACCTTAGAACTATTAAAATAATTACAATTTATTGTGCGAATTCTGTTTTATCACTTGTCCCGTTATTGGGATCTTATTATTATAATCTTAATAAATTTTAAAGAAAGAAATAATTTCACCATAGATGGGATTTGCACCTGCGTCCTTTCGTCTCTCGCTAATGTATCTATTCTCTTACTATTTGAGCCATTGAGGATTAAGCCTGTGTGGTGAAATTTTTAATTCCTTTCTTACTACATATTACACGGAACTATAACTATAGTTACAGGACATAACTACCAACGTGATCGGTACGAAAAGAATTCTAATTTCACCATAGGAGTTTCATCCTCAGTGGCTCAAACGGTTAGAACATTCAGTGAGAAAAAAACATTTTTTGATGATATTGGAAGGCAAACAAGCAGACGGATTTCCTGATAGTAAGAAATTCCCGACGCCTAGAGACACCAAAGGTGGTATAGATGCGTTGGCAACCTGATGCCGGGGTGTTTGGCCTCTAATGAAAGTAAATTTACAGGCTACCTTATCCTCCAAACCCGACCTCGTCAGCTGACGTTTTGTCAACGCTTGCCGTTGACGGTGCACCTAGTAAAATGATGCAGGTTCAAATCCGGTCTGAGGTGTTTTTTTTTTCTTTATTTAAAATTTACAATTATGGGTACTTTATTGAATTGGGTATTATATCCACTGGGGGCGAGCTACTGACTGACTGCACATGACTTTTCGTATATGATTATAGTCACAAGGGGATGCTAATGGAGAGTGATGTTTAATATTGGAAACCAAGCCGATTTTCATAAGCTGTATATGCGGTGGCTACTTATGTTACGTGAGAGCTAGTTCGATTTGCCGCCCTCTTGAACATGGCGCCTGTCTTCACACTCGCTTACGGCGGGCCTGGTTTGGTACGAGTGATACCTGGTTCACGAACATGATTTCTAATGGTTTGAGCTGAAATTTTCAGTCAGTTCACAGCTCTGGCTCAATTTGGCGACACGTGAGCCAATCCACGGTTGACATGTTTTGGTTGAGTTGCTCATGTCTAATACGTTATTTAAACCTTAAGTACCTAATGTTATTTAGGCCAAGGCTTGAAATTGATACCAAATCTACTAGTACTGATACCTAATAAAAGTACCCGTTAAACACAGATAAGGCTTTGTCAATTTTCATTTTTCGGCGTCGGTATCATTTAAATCTTTTAAGAGGAACAGCGGTATCTTCGATTAAAGAAAAAAATGTTACGTACCTACCTAATATATTTTCTGGTACCGTTAACGTTGAACACAACCCTTAAACCGATACCAGTAGATACTAACGGTACAGGTAACGCCTTTGGTATCGGTATTGCTCCAAGGCCGTATTCAGCCGGTTCTCAAAAATACCAGTATTTCAAACCCTGATTTAAACACAAGCGTCGTATATTACAGTCCCAGCCATGCCATTGGAGGAACATGAAGAACGTCCGCCGAAGGTCGGTCACGGAAGAATCCAGCTCTAGTGTGGCGCCGCGGCTGTCAGAGAACATTTCGCTGTTCCAATCATTACGGGTGTTGCAGGAGGGAGAGGAGGATGAACATACTACTAAAGCTGGTGAGTGATCCTTTGAAGGCAGTAAAACTGACTACACCGATTTAATTTTATACGCCTATAAAAGCAACTTGGGGCAACCTTTGGTTACATGTTCTCTATGGACACCATTTCGTTTTTGTTACTATAAAGTTATAAAATATCAACATGAGTCTAAGATAAGTCTCTTGTATAAACAGTTTACCTGTTACCCTTACATTTTCAAATCGAAACACGACAATAGCAAGTATTGATACTATCGTTGCAAAAATATAAGTACAAACACTTAGTAAGAATATAAGGACAGTATAATATGCATTTTAACGGCCAAATTCAATTACCTATCTAAGATAAGAGATAGGGCTATTTCAGATCAGTTACTAGGCAACCACTGTTATTTTTCAATCATTAGTAAAAATAGAAATCGCCTCTGTGGTCAGCGGTCCGGTGTCTGACTTGACTTCTTGAGGACCCGAGTTCGATTCCCGGGCCGGGCAACAAAAAAAAAGTGTATTGACAGTTTTCTAACAAAAATAACGTTGTTACATCGATTAAATATGTGTCCGGTTGGTGAAAGCGTTGTCACCTATCACATTGTGGGACTTAGTGTCTTTGGCAAGTCGTGAGTGCCCTGGTTGTGCCTCTTTGGGGATATGGGCGTAAATATACTTATTATTGCAAACAATTTGATATCAATATCCTCCATTTCCTTATATTTTCTATTATAATAACTTATTTAATTTCAGTTGCAGAAGGTCAAACATGCATGAAAACATCAGCTTTATCAGCTATGATTGTGTCATGCGGAATATTAGTAGCTGCACTACTGGGGGCTATTCTGGTAGCAGCGCGTGGTTGGCGGCGGACTCAAGATAGCACCCCTCACCATGCGTACGTACCACACAAGGGACGAATAAAATAAACAGCTCAAATAGTTATTTATTATCTTTAAGTATATCCCACTGCTGAGTCTCATAACTAGAAATGATTAAATTTTTTTTAATTGTGTAAAATATCACTAAAATTAAAATTCAAAATTGTTGGCTTCGGTGCTTTCAATACTTATCAAGTTATGAAGTTAAAAATATAACAAAATAGTAAACAGATTTTTAGTAAAACCACAGTATAGACAGTATTTAATATTTTTTTGAATAGTTGAGTGTTCCAACAATGTAAACTATAAAACACAAACTCATAAATAAACTATAATAACACACGAACATAACATATATTGTGGAGTGATTTTATGATTCGTTACGTCAATAAATCTTCTCGAAAGCAAGAGTGTGATCTGTGGTCAACTGACCTCCGGACCTCGAGATGGAAGATTTTTCGAGAAATTGTCACGGTTTTTTAATGCGTAGTTTCCATAAAGGTTTGTAGGAATACAACACCTACTCTATTTATTCTGGCGGTATTTTGGTAACATTTTATAAAATCACAAAAATTTTACCATATTTTAATGAAAATAGTATTAATCAAACAAATCACATTTGATAATTCGTAGTAGTTTGTCTACCTTGCTTTTATAACCAAAACTTGGTTTTATTCACTATTTGTTGGAAGAATATTGTCTATACTGTGTCAGAATTTTGTAACACTTATTTTACGATAGCGGAACTAGGGATGCATCGCTATAGATAACCCATCTTGTTTCTTTAATCTTCTAAACTCCGATTTGTTTTCAATGAATATCGTTAGAAATAAATAGTAGAATAAGTACGAGTTGATACTCGTACCTAATATACTATTTTCTAATATTATTGTCTGTTTCTTAACACACAGCTTTAACCGTGCTTTTATTATTGGTAGTTTTTATTATTCTTAGTGTCAGCGACATTTTGTATAAGAATCGGTATCAGTATAGTTTTTAGTAAAGTGGTTATTGATGCATCCCTAAACATAAGATTAGATCACAAACTGTAAAGACCTATGTGCAGATTACATTTAAATATTATTTTACAAAAACGATTTTGATTTAGAGATTTCTTGCTGATGAATATGCCTAATCATTTTCTCTATTTAACTTGAAACAGAAAAACTTATATTTCCTGCAGACCAAGATACGTCTGTAAAGAAACAGGCGTATCCTTGGTCTGCAGGACGAATTATTGCAAAGCTCTACCATTGAATTGCAGCTCGCAATGTTACTGACTTATGCAATATCATTTGTTCGTCGCAAAAAGTCTTCCAGTTAGAACACTTTAAATTTATGATACTACTTCTTCTATGACCAAAATAACAGCACTCTGATAAAATTATTTTTATAAATAACAGCAAGACTCGATAAACTAATTAACTTATTTTTTATTGTCTATAATAAGACGCCTATAGTTTAAGATCTAGAATGTTCTATTTTTGACAATTAGAGAGGATTTATATTTTATACAAAATATATCTCCTCCTTTTTGCCTTCTTTCTTAAGAAATGTGATATAGAGAGTTAGTTAGGTTTAATTTAAGTTAATCTTACTATTTTAGACAACTACAGTGCATTCACAATGCATATTAGTGTTGCAAACTTTGACGAAATTATATCAGGTCTGAAAGGGAAGATAAAAAGTAAATGAACAGTCTGCCGAGGTAGGCAAACTTTGACGAAAGTATATCAGGTCTGAAAGGGAAGATAAAAAGTAAATGAACAGTCTGCCTACCTCTTTGGGGATACAAGTGCAAAAAATCTCATCTAAAAGTGAATTAGTATCTTTTACTCACTTTAAGAGTAGATTTTATAATGTTTTAAAGATTTTAGTGCTTCTCACATTTATCATTTTGTATACTTTGTCTTTGTTCAACTGAAACGTCTAAATTATATAGTGAGAAACAGTATATTTTTATAGTATAGTTGGACACCCTAAGTGCACGTGTTTTTTATTTTGTATGTAAATATTCATCAGTTCTAAAAAAATTACAGTGTAACTTGTAATAATAATTCTAATGCCTTTTTTTGTTAAGCTTAATGAAAATACCGAATGTACTGTTAAAGATACCAGTATCAAGGTTGGGCACAGTTCTTTCGTCTGGCTATTTTTTTAACGGCTAACTTGTTGCTAACCTCGCGGTTTATACAACTTCACCGGACTATACTAGCGGCACTCTAGACGGTCGGTTTTGACATTTGTATGAGGCATTTACATTTTCGTTTTATTATTATTTTTTATGAGCGCTGTTACTTGCCAAATTGTTATAAATACAAAAAATATACAAATCACTCGTATTTGGGTATATTTTTTATAGTAAATTGACATTTGAAGGGTACAGGGGCAAAACAAGGAATTTCACAAAACAAGTTTTTGTGTAACTAACATTTTAATATCTGAAATTTTTTCTTAATTATAATTTCTTATAAATTCACTTATGAGTCTTAATTGACTGTGTTCGTTCTTACGCTTTTTGCATAATACCACCTAAAAATTCGCGCGAAAACTTAAGTGTTAACATACTTTGTTTATATTTAAATTTCTTGTGACATTCCTTGTTTTGCCCCTATACCCTTCATTTATTTTACTGTAGTAATGTGTCAAATCGGCCATCATATCCTGCCGCTACTATAGTAGACCTAGACATATCATGTACTTAGATAGCATTTAATAAGAGGGAGAGCTCTTCAAATAAAATGATGATCTATCCTTTTGTTCTAAAGTTACTAAAAGCTAGTTAAAAAATTGTTTACATAATTTTAATGACTCATTTCCTGTGTAGCTGAGAAACTACATGAAAATAGTTTTGGTATTAATAAACTGAATATAATAACTTCTTAAACTAAAATCTTTGTAACTGCTTAAACAAATAAATTAAAGTAATATCGGTATTTTTCTTTCACGAATAAAGTATATCTCTAATTACATATTGTTATGTTAATGAATTTGTGGCACGTTTAAATATATTTTATTTAAATTATTATGAAGTGGAAAAAAAGTTGCACCCTGAATTATTATTACTTTGTTTTCTATTTCTCCATACATTTACAGAATTACCAAATTTATAAGTTACGCTGATTTTCCGATTCAGAAATCTTAATTATAAAATAAGATAACTCAAGTTATAGCGCCTCGCATATTCGCAAGAAATGCTTTAAAGCTATTGGTTGTTGAGTACGCGTCCATGGCCCGGCTTAAACTAAACCGGCGTAAACTTGGGGCCCTTTTGGAATATAAACAAATCAAACTATATAATTTTTTTTACTATGATTTTTTGGGTAATCAATTACATTATTTGATTATAGTATGTCATTAATAATATTAGTATGCTGCTATTTTTTATGATTACGAGTTTCTTTCGGGATTTCTATTGAAATCCTCAAACTCAATTTTTTAAGGAATGTCACTTTCTTGCTCATAACTGTTAACGAAACACTCGTTCTAAAGCTGCGAAAATGAATGCTCCCAAATTAGGGCAACAAGAAAAACGTAATGCACCTAACCAAAATATTTTAAGGTTAAAAGAGTAAAGTTGTAGATATTTCGTGGCCCTCTGAGTGTAGGGGTCCTGGGCACTGGCCCCATGCGCCCTTATTGTAAAGACGGTATTGGCTACATTTCGACCGCTCTTCCATACGTATGTAAGTGTTAAGAGCAGGACAGCATGAGTCTATTGCTCTCCTATTTGTATTTTTAAGTAAAGCAATAACAAATTATCTATACCTTGTAGTCAAATTTGGGTCAGCGTTAGAAAGCGAATTTCTGCGAAAACATAGTGCTAATGCGACTTATAAATATGGTAAAACTTATACTAATTCTTCGCAACTTTCCTTTAATGTGTAATAAAAATTGCTACAAATATAATATAGAAAAAATAATTTTATAGAAGATAAACAGAAGTATTTTGTAAATATTAGATTGTAGTAAATTTTGTACTTGAAAATAAATGCTAAATAAACATTGTGTTTTACTTTCTGTGTGTTTCCCTGTATTATTTCTAGACCCTTATATATATTTTTATAACAAGGAGGTAGCTCAAAGCACTCATAGTATGCTGGATACAGAATAAAAAAAACACAATCCAACGAAGTAAAGTAAAAAAACCAAAGTAAAAAGAAGTAACAGTTCTTGTTTGCTTAGTGTGTGAAATAGGTACGTGAATTTAATTCCGTTTGTGACTACAATTAAACATTCCATAGTGAAATAATAGACTTTTTTTTATATGTTATAAGAAGGCAAACAAGCAGACGGATTTCCTGATGGTAAGAAATTCATGCCGCCTAGAGACACCAAAGGTGGTAATGGTGCGTTGCCAACCTGAGTCCGGGATGTTAGGCCTCGAGCAAAAGTAAGTTTACCGGTTACCTTACCCTCCGAACCGGAACACATCATGACGTTATGACGGCAGGCGGTAAGGCGGTGAAACCAATCCGGGCGAATCGCTGCCAAACTCTACCAGCTATTCGGATATCACGGTGTTAGTGATGGTAAGCCTATGCTCGCCTTTTACGAGCTGCCTGGCAAGGAAGGCAGATGGTCTATTCTACAAAGGACCCCGGACCAACACGGGGAAACTTAGGAATTTAACCTTATTCCTTACTCACGATGCTCTGCTATTCGATTTGCACGATTGGCTTAATGCCCTGGCTACAGGACAGCGACGCAACTACAACATCTATGATGTATATAGGCTGTTACCTCACCGTCACTGTCTCTTACCGTCAGAAACTTCAAAAACTTACATCTTAACAAATATATAGAAGGTGCCATTCAAATTTGAACATGTGCCAAAAAAATTTGAACAACAAGTAAAGGATTAAATGAAAGTGAGTTATATTTCGTAAAAAGCTATTACGTGGTAGAGTTTCACAGCGACTCGCCTGAATTGGTACCAATTTACCTGTTCCTGCCGCCATAACCTCAATGCTTGCCGTTGACGTTGTCCGATTCAGTGGATAATGTAGCTGGTAAACTTATTTTTGCTCAAGGTCTAAAATGCCGGCCTCAGGTTGGCAACGCACCATTACCGAGTTTGGTGTCTCTAGGCGGCGTGAATTTCACATCGTCAGGAAATCCGTCTGCTTGTTTGCCTTCCAATAGCATAAAAATAAAATAAATGCTTCAATTGTTGTCATGCTTTGTCGCACCTAGTACGAGTAGTAAAGTCACAAGCCTGCATATGAGATTACGGACGACAGGAACAGTAATCTTATACCTTTAAACGAGCAATTCTTGTATATATATATATAATTGGAATCTCGGAATCGGCTCCAACGATTTTCATGAAATTTAGTATATAGGGTGTTTCGGGGGGCGATAAATCGATCTAGCTAGGAATCATTTTTAGAAAATGTCATATTCGTGTTTTATCGACTTAAACTTACTTTTTTAACAAATAGGAGGCGTTTGAGTAGTCCCAATTTATTATGACTCTTCCTGACATCTATTGGCGAATAATAATACTATTTTTTGGCGAATAATTAAAGTTCCAGCAGATGGCGTTGTTAAGTAACGAAGTCCGTTGTTAAGTAACGAAGTCAATTATTGATTGCTTTGAGGTTAGACTAATTGTGTAATTCGTACTTAAATATAATTTCCAAAAAACACAATTTATAAAAAAACAAAAAAAATACCGAGCAAAGCTCGGTCATCCAGGTACTATATATAAATCAATGCCACTTTTCGTTCTAATGTTATAACTCAAGAACGGGCTCACCTATCCAAACCAAATGCTTAGGCTTTGTTGTAGATGGCTTATGTAAAGTTTGCATGAAATTGGTTAAGCGGTTCTTTATTTATCACATTTTTTGTAACAAATGAATTCAATAAATGACGGATCGTTTTGTTATTGGGTATTTTACCGTCAAATTGAAACTTCTTTCAGATGGGGATTGTGCTGTCATATTAAAACTTTTTTCAGTTGTTTTCTTTTTTTTTCTTTTGTTATGTTATGTCATTCAAGCGGTCATATACGCAGCGAAGCACGGCTGCTAGTGTAATATACAGTAGTATGTTGCTATGTTCACATTACATTCGTTCGTCTTGTGTTTGCGTCGGACATTATTAATATATAGAAAGTCTTATTGCTTCTGAACCGTTCCTCAAAACTTGGCCAGTCTGTAAATGTAACCCTATATATATGTATTAATAATAAGATAGATCCCATTAAAGTATGAATGACTTGTCAAATTAGTGCATAATTTTAGCCAAGGATGTTGTTTTGTAACTCAGGCAAACAAAGCGAATGAATTCCCTAATGCTGGGAAACACACTTCCTTATAAACCTGTTAAAATTGCGCGTTGCCAACTCAATAGGATGTCAAGTCTCTTACATCAATTTGCCTCCGTACCCTGTTAATTTGAATATTACCATAACAACCATTGCTTGCATTGAAATGCATGTAACAACAGTATAAACTTTAGAAAAGCTTTTCATCCAAGTTTTGACTCGCAGATTATTAGTTTTGAAACTTTTTATAAGGTGGCATAGCTATATCTGATATCACTTTTCATTACACACGTGTGTTTATTCCTTTTAATAAATATATACGCAGGGTGGTCCAAAAGTTCACGGAATGGAGGGGATGGAAAGGGGACAGGGTAGCTCGCTTAGTTTTATACTAATTGGGCACTCATAATTAGTACAATCCCCGGCACATAAGTTGGCAAGAGTCGTTAGATGCACAGAAGCAATTATTTAGGTCTCTTTGGTGGTCAAGCGGGACGCGGCGCATGACGTAACGCCGATCCGAGCGCGCGATTGGTGCGTCAGTTAACCGCTGCCTCCTGATTGGTGTTCACAATCCGATCGCTCTCGAATACACTCGCGTGCACGAAAGTTGTATCCTTTGTTGTTGTTAGGTTTTTTTTTGTTTTTTAGTTTTTGTTGAGTTATCGTTATTTTAAATGTAGTTTTTGTTACGTTGCTTATAAATGACGATCAAATACAGTTTTAAGCCGACATACCTTAGAAAAAAAACTAAAATAATACATTGATTTTAACGGATCGGAACGCGGTTTACAGAGGATTTTACATAACTAAGATTCCGGTGGAAAAAATCGAAAGCGATAGAAAAATACTAATGATATATAATATTAACAATATTAATACATTCAATTGCTGAGGATAGTGTTCCTTACATTTTTTTAATACATTTTTAATTTCTAATGCATTTATTATATTTATAACTCATTTTATTCGCGAATTCTTTTTGTGCCTTTAATTTTCTACTAAATAGACATGATTAATAACAATTGATTTATAACAATAATGACCAATAATAAAAATGATCACTTTTTTGTTCCACTAAGTATACGATGCGCGAACTTACCCCCACTACGTCAAAACCTTGCCAAGTAACGTGCCGAATACTGTATATATTATAAAACATTTCAACCCTATAACGCCATTCGTTTACGAGTACTCGCCTGCTAAACAAGTCAATCCGCAAACTGCAACTATGGAGAAAATTTAACATCGCGCTGTAATAAAATTCCTTACCAAGCAAGGAAAAAACGTTCAAACCATTTTAAATGAAATGGACGCCGTTTATGGAGATCAGTGTCCTGGTAAAACAATGGTTTATATGTGGCATGGACTTTTTAAACATGGTCGAGATTCAATTGAAGACGACTCTCGCTCTGGGCGGCCAGTTGAGGCCACCACATCAGATATCGTTGAAAAAGTCGAAAAACCTGTACTCGAAGACACACGTTTGAAGAAAAATCAATTATCTGCATTTCTGAGAGTATCAGATACAACCATTTTGCGGATCCTGCACGACCACCTGGGCATGTCAAAAGTCAGCGCAAGATGGGTGGGGGAATGCTCACGACGCTTCAAAAACAGTAGCGCGTCGACACGCCTAAGCACTTTATGGGGGTGTGTGGAGACGAACCTGTGCAGATTTTGGAGCGGATTGTTACTGGAGATGAAACATGGGTTCATCACTTTGAACCTGAATCAAAACAAAAGTCCATGCAATGGTACAAAAAGGGTACACAACCTCCCAGGAAATTCAAAGTCTCAGAATCGACTGGAAAGTTGATGGCCACTGTTTTTTGGGAATGTGAGGGAATTTTACTCATTGATTATAAAGAAAAGGGTACCAATATAACCGGAGAATACTACGCAACGACTTTGGAAAAGTTAAAGGAGGCAATTAAAGAAATACGTCGAGGAAAATTGGCCAAGGGTGTGTTGCTTTTGCAAGACAACGCGCCGGTTCACAAGAGCCGAGTTGCCATGGCTGCTCTGCACACGCATGGATTCGAACCACTTGTTCAACCACCCTATAGTCCAGACCTGGTCCCTAGCGATTTTTATTTGTTTTCAAATTTAAAAAAAGAGCTAAGGTGAAGGAAATTTTTCGACGATAACGAAGTGAAGGAGGCAATTTCGGCGCATTTTGAGGCCAAAGAAAAAAAAAAATTTTTTCGATGGTTTAGAAAAATTAATTCACAGTTCGAATAAATGTATTCGACTTAAGGGTGATTATATTGATATTGAAAAATAAATTTATTGTTATATTTTCTGAACAACCCTTTCATTCCGAAAACTTTAGGACCTCCCCTCGTATTATTTCCTTTTTAAAAATACTTGTATCAATAGGTTTGAAAAAAAAAACGTTTTAAAAATCTCATAAAAATTATAAAATATATTAAAATAGATACACAAAAGTACAAAAACTCTCAAACACAAACAACATGATTAAGTTTCGTATTGCAAGAACCACTCTAAACGTAACAAAATACTGATGTTGATTAAAAACCAAGACAACAATATAAAATCTCAATAAATAAATACAAAATGGAGGCAAAAGAAGCAAACATTTATAAGTCCATTTTTATTAAAAACACTTAAAATCGTAAAACATGTATAAATCAACTTGTATAAAAAAAAACTAAATACATAATCAATACATAATACAAAAATCTTAAGAAACTGTGTCTGTACATTGATTTTTTTATATTAGAAGATATCGAATAAGGAGGCCTCCGGATGACATAACAAATATCGCCTATAGTCTAAATATATCTTAGGTGTCGGATGTATTAAGTACACACTCAATACAATCAATAAATTATAAATAATACAATGAAAATATGAATGATAAAAAGTGTAAGCACCATTTCTTTCTTTTCTTTATTTTTTGGCACTAGAATTAGCATTTGCCATTAGTCAAGTCAAAATTTGCATCAAGTTACCCGATTTAAAAAACCGGGATCAAATTATTCGAAATTAATCATAAGTCGTCAAAGAAAGTCATGTGGAAAAGAAAGTCCTGAGTAAAGCTGGGGCCTCATTACTCAAGCTTATTTAATAAGATTTGGCGGTAACGAGGAAATATATGATACACTAAATTCTTCATGATTATTTTATTAGTGAACTTTACTAAAACAAAATTGTGCAAATGCCACCAAACTAAACACAAACTCTAAATTTTACAATTACGAAAAATCTACGACTATCTTTTCTCTCGATGGCGCCAAAACTCGGAGCTTTTTTACAAATAACTATGTCTCTAGATGTTTGACTTTCAAAAAATAACTGCACATTTTTATTATTTATATATTAATTGTAAACTATATAGATAATGCAAATGTGTTAAATAATCTTAAAATTAAGAGAGTTTAAATGTTTGTTTTTAAAGAGTATCAACACAAATGAAAACACATTTTTATTATTTATGTAATTGTAAATTAAATAAATTATGTAAAAGTATTAAATAATCTTAAAATTAAGAGTGTTTGAATGTTTGTTTTTAAATAGTATCAAAAATGCAATACACTTTGAATAAAAACTACAATTATTCCCAATTGCTGTTAAATACTCAATAGGTAAGCTATTGCTGAAACATTAGCTATGACAACAGGATTGGTGCTTGTTACATATTTATTTATAATGATTCTTAAGAAAAAATAGACATATTTTTTTTATAGAAAGTGGACTTATTCATTTTTGCTTCTATACCTACAAAAGATTTGAACACGTTACGTTTCACTGGTGGGTAATTTTTCCAAGGTATCCTTCAGGTAGTTTATGGCACCATCTAGGAGTTCCATTTCACACTCTTTGAGTAGCTTGATATTTATTCTGAAAAAGACAAAAAAAAATAATTGACGTTTCATTTATTTGAAAAATTTAATAGCATAACTATTTTTTTTTAATATTCGCATATATTATGGCACTGTGTATTGTAAATTTTTTTTTTCATTTTAATTAACATTGAAATAGTAATTAATATAATAAATAAATATCCCTGGACAATTCACACAAATTGAATCTAATCCCAAATTAAGCAAATTACATCCTTGTATTATGGGTGTTAGTCAACGATACTAATACATAGAAATACTTAAATAGATACTAGAATAAATTTAATAAACACCCAGACCCGGAAATGCAGACATCTAAATGTTCATCACACAAATGTCTGCCCCCGTCGGAAATCGAACCCGAGCCTCGCGGTAAGTCGATGTAGTTAGACGTATATGCTAGCCACTCGACCAACGAGGCAAATCAATATTGTAATAGAAAAAAATTTACATGATTTTCTATTATTATTATATTATATTAAGTATTTATATTAAGTACTTAGAAATAGTTCTTTTAAACAATGATATTTTGGGGGTTTTTGTTAAGTAAAAGAGACTGCTTCTAGTATATACAGAGTTAATATAAAGGGCTAGCAAACTTAGGAGAAACGGCTCAGAATCTCTAACATTTTCTACTTATGAAGTAATTGTAAATCTTCAAAAATAATACAAATTTTAATATTTATCCCACTCAAAATACAATTTGTAAGGATATAACGCAAACAAAGCGTTCAATGCGACGCGAAAGACGACACGAAAGAATTATTTTAGAGGAGTTTTTTACAAGAATGTCTATAAAAATAATTACTAAAATTTGACACCAATATTTAAAAGTACTATTACTTTAGCCTTAACTTCTTAATATTCTAGCTTGTCCGGTCCTTTGAAAGAAAACCTGTATATTAAAAATAAAAATTTCGCCACGGGACTTGAATCCTCAGTAGCTCAATTGGTTAGAGCATTCGTCGGCTTGAGACGAAAGGTTACAGGTTCAAATCCTGTCTGGGGCGAAATTTTTTCTTTCTTTAAAATTTATAGAAATTTATCCCACGCACAGGGCAAGTGTTAAAAAAATAAAAAAATAAAAATACGATGAAACCTGTATATATTTGATAATTTAAGAAGAAATATAAAGAGAAAATTGGAAAAACCAAATTTTCTTTTTATTGTCCGACCCGCGAATCGAACCCGGGAATCAGGTGTTTGACTTGCAATCAACACCTGACACCTGAAAAGACCACAGAGGCGAAAACAAAACTACTTAAAAAATCTACTCTACAATCAAAAAGAACATAATCATCGGTTAAGG
>NJDD01000566.1:110721-121464 GCA_002245505.1 Calephelis nemesis
TCTGACAGACATCTGACAGGGTCTATGCTTCTCAAAGATAAATATATTTTTGTTTTTAAGAAGAACACCATTAAAGAAAGTTGCATTGAAACAAGGAAATAAGTGGTTTTATAACAAATTGCGCGCATCGCCGACGAGAAATTTTGTGCAACAGCAAATCTTTTCAAATGTAAAAATAACATTACGAGGTTTTGTTGTGAAAGTGGAATTACGCGGTAATGTTATGCCTATTAACAATTACAATAATTTGAATTTAGAATGCGGCATCTCTAAGATGCATTTGCCCAGTGGTTTTCAAAGTGTGGGTAGCGACACCTAGGGACTACTTGATAACTATGTAGTACGATTGGACGTACGTATAAACGTTATTTTTTGGCATCTATTTCTATTATCAGTAAGTCATTATAACTAAATTTTCATTTGTAATGTTTGCCCTTTTTGGTCAAGAAGTTAATTGAGAAATAAAGACCATTTTTGGGCTTGAGCTTTTCTACAAGGCAACTCGTAAGAGGCGACAGTGAAGTTTTAATGACTTCAAAAACAGAAGATTTTTATGTTCGATTTCTCCGTTATTTCTAAACCGGTTTGAATTTTATTTTTGAGGCAGCGTACTTCCGTTGTCATCCCATTGATACTAAGTCTGGACCTGATGATGGAATCCCAGGGAAGTCGTTAAAGGTTAACCCCATTTCTGCCACTAACACATGCTTAATAATTTATATTAATTAGACAACAGAATCACTCTTTCTTACAGTAGACAGTTTATTGAAATTAGCAGTGAGTCACACATAATAAGATTGAGAACCACTGGTCTATCTCAAAACTTAATTATTTTTTATAACTATTTACATAAGATATTATCGTTGACGTTTTTGTAAAGATTTAAAATTACGTAAAATAATTGCAATTAGTCAAATTTTGCGAGAGGATTATACAATTTTTTTTATTCTTTTGAGACTTGACTTAGTTCAGAAAACCTAACGAAAGATTTCCTAATTATAAGGAGTAATCGATACCTTTAAAAACCAAACTAATGATAATGTTCGGTTTTTGATTTTATAGGATAAAGCAGGAACATCTTAGAAGCTGGCGCTCGGGAAAAAGAGATTCTGCATTTGCTAGGCATTTATTAGACGAGGGTCATACTTTTGACCCAACATGTAACTTGGAACTACTTCATTTTTGTAACAAAGGCAGGAAACTCAATTCTGTAGAGGCGCTAGAAGTAAACAGACTTAAAAATGTCCCAACTTTATTGAACGATCAGTTGGACCTAAATAACTCTCCGCTTCTTAATTTACCTTTTTTAAATGTTTAAGACAGCGTGAATTATATTAATGATTAATATTTGGATAGATGTTTGCAAATACTTTTATTTTCACATTTTTATCTAATTTATGTCTTACATTAATTTAATTTATTTCATTTTTTAATAATTTAATTTATTTGTTATTCGTATATTTTTGACAATTCGACTATGGTATTCTCATGTATCGATATTCTGACAGTTTATATCGTTTGACATCATTCATATTTTTTAATTTTTTAATTTATTTTTTCTTTATTGATTTTTTCTATAAATTGACACATAATTTTATTTTATTTTTTAATATAATGACATTTTACAATCTAACTGTAATCCCTATTTTTGGGGAAATAGAATTGCTGTGGTATAACTTTGTTCTGGTTTGTTTACTGTTAACATTTTAATATGTGGGTACCGTCAGTAACATCTAACCAAATAGGTGTTGAACGTTAAATCAAAAAAGTCCTTTTTATCTTTAGTTTCAAAGTCCTGACGATGCTGTAAACAGTGAAACCGGTTGGCTAGAAAGTAGCAGAAAGTGTTAAATAAAGTATACTGTGGATAAGTACAAGTGTTAACTCCAAACAACGTGTATATACAGGAACTCCTGGGGGGTTACCATAAGGTCTTAAAACAATACTATTTCAACAATACTAATTGTCAGTCGAGAAAGACAACCTTATGACGTATAACATAAAGTTGCTTATAAATGCAGACATTTAGCAAGATGGAAATAATACTGCTTTAAGCGCTTATGGTAGGGCCCCTGATCTTAACAAACAATCGCCTATAGGCACTAGTGATTTAATCGCTATGTTGTCTGTGTATGATACATAGATCTGCAGTTTATTAGTCAGGATTTTGAAATTCAAACTTAAATAAAATTCGGGATCATCGTTAGGGTGACACTCTATATATTCGTATATAAAAATAAGTCGGGTTTTCCTTCCTGACGCTATAACTCCAGAATGCATGAACCGATTTCCACGGTTTTGCATTCTTTAGTTCTCGGGCTCCGTGAGGTTAATAGCAACAAAATTCAGAAAAATTTTCAACACAAAAGCAGGAAAACAGGGAAAATCATTTTTCACGTACATCATACTACAAACCAACATGGTTTTGCATGGTGGTGGAGGAGATGGCGCCAGGACGTGGTGTGCGAATACCATCTGGTGGCGAAACGGAGTTCGTCGGGTCAGCTAGTGACATATGTAACTATTGGGATAATGCGGAACGATATAAGTGTATATGGAAAATAATTATTGGGGAAGTAGTACACCTATGTGTTGTAACATACTTCTCATGGCTCACATAATATACAAACAAAGAATCATGATGATAATTCAAATGTATATGTAGCACATAACTAACGCCCGCGGCTTCGCTCAAAGCTAAACATTATTACATTATAAATGTGGAAAACTCTACCTAAAAGTATCTTTACGCCCTTGTATTCCCGTAGGCAATTGCACAACTATGTCACCCACGACTAGCCGAAAACACTAAGTCCCACATTGTGATAGGTGGCAAGCCTAAAGCCAACCGGGCACATATCCAATCCCAGGCAACGTTATTTTTATTAGAAAATTGAAAAAAAAAACAGATTTTCACTTTTTTGCCCGACCCGGAGATCGAATCCGAGACCTCAAGAAGTCAAGTCCGACGCGGGACCGATAGACCACCACTGATGGAATGCTAAGATCAATTCCTGGCTATTATAGACTTGCCATTGTTATGTTCCATCTAAGGAGGTAAAGCAGTCGGTATATTTAGTTGAGGACGCAAAAATATCTTAACAAGCCTCGGTATGGCAACGCACCGTCACCATTTTAATGTTTATAGGTGACGTGTGACTGCCACGGAATTCAGTAGCTTATTCGCCTTCTCTTATTGTAAAGTAGCTTCCGCCCGAGACTCCGTCCGCGAGGATGTCGGTCTAAAACTGGAAAATTAAGATTTATTTTTTCTATGTATTTTTTTCAAGATAAAAAGTATCCCATTTTATGCCCAGGATAATAAGGTATAATTGTACCAAGTTTCATCGAAATCGAACCGTTAGTTTTCACGTGATGCCTGAACATACAGACAGACAAAAATTTTTTTAATCACATATTTGGGTTTGGTATCGACCCAGTAACACCCCCTGCTATTTATTTTTTCAATATTTTCAATGTACAGAATTGACCCTTTTAAAGATTTATTATATGTATAGATGTATAACAACTTTTTTCAAAAGAAATTCAATGTACACAAACAAACTTTTTACAATTTCAAAGTATGTATGTAGTGTTACAAAAAAACTATTATATAATGCGGGCACTTCTCATAATAAAAATGAAATAATGCGTTTTGCAAGAAGTCATTCAATTAACATTGTAAAACTTGTATCACTAATGATGCTCGAACGACGCATGATCAATAGAAATTATTCCTACATCATTGTACAGTCGGCCACATAATATAATAACGATATCAGCTGAGGAGGCTTGCCGTCACTAACACCGTGATATCTGACTAGGTAGGTGGTAGAGTTTCGCAGCGACTCACCCGGATTGGTACCACCGCCTTACCTATTCCTGCCGCCATAACGTCATGACGTGTTCCGGTTCGGAGGGTAAGGTAGCCGGTAAACTTACTTTTGCTCGAGGCCTAACATCCCGGCCTCTGGTTGGCAACGCACCATTACCACCTTTGGTGTCTCTAGGCGGCAGGAATTTCTTAACATCAGGAATTCCGTCTGCTTGTTTGCCTTCCAATGTCATAAAAAAAAAAGGTTCCAAAACATATGATATGCAACTTACACATACTATATCCTCTATATTATGTGTGAGGTATATTTTTATTATTTGGCGCACTTTTTAACGCCACAACGTCATGACGTGTTCCGGTACGGAGGGTAAGGTAGCCCGTTAACTTACTTTTGCTAGAGGCCTAACATCCTGACCTCAGGTTGGGAACGCACCATTACCACCTTTGGCGTGAATTTCTTACCATCAGGAAATCCGTCTGCTTGTTTGTCTTCCTGTATCAAAAAAAAAAACACCAAATTAAATTAAAGATTTGAATTCTGCAGTGGCGGTTTAAGAAAGCTTACTCATAATCTTTCTCCTTAGATTTTCTATTCAACACAGCAAAGCCGTAAGACTTTGGAATGTACTTCCTAGTCACATAAAAAAGGAACATATCTGGCGAACTGAAATAAAATTTGTTAAAATCTCGATATCTGGAAGAATAAAATACGTTCCCTAAGTTGCCATTTTTATATCTACGGTGTATTTATACCATTTTTTACTTAGTCATTTGTTATAAGTTGTATATGTATAATATGTATTTTATATACATGCATATAAGTGATTTAGTACACGATGTTAATGATTTAGTAGGAATGAGAATAGGCGTATGACAGCTAGTAAAATAATAATAAGCCGACAAAACATGGTATAAATACTACTAAAGTATGTAACAAAATATGAATTTAGTCTTTGCATTTCCTTTAGACATTTATTCTACGTTGGTTTTGTTGTAAGAAATCTTTTGATATGCTCGCCTTTTGCATATTTTTATTACATAATTTTACATATATTCTTGTATTAGGGCAGTTTTGTATACAATAAAGTATACAAATAAAAAAATGATTTCATTATGTGCAATTATGTAAATATGTACCAACATATGAATTTAGTCTTTGCATTTTCTTTAGACATTCATTCTATGTTAGTTTTGCTGGAGGAAATCTCTTAGTAGGTTCGATTTTTATAAATTTGTTCACATTTACTTGTGTAAAGGCACTTGTGTTACATGTTTACAATCAAGCATATACACTACACAAATAAATTAAACTGATTTAATTATGTGAAATTATGTAACAATTTATGCAGCGAACTGTACAAAATTTATCTCGAATCTACATTGAAATAGATGACTTATACAAAGTCTACGACGAGGTTTTTTCCCCGATCTCACGTAGCTCGTGTTATGTGATGGTAGTTGAGGAAAGTAAGAGTGTGTGAAACACAAACAATAACACCCAGATGAGATCGAATCTGGAGCTTGTACTTACGACAGATTAAAGCACTGATAAAAACATTGTAGATCTCTAGTTATAATGAAAGGATTAGAGATATTACCTTATCTATTTTTCTTTCCTTGGACGTCACACAAATTGAATCTAACCCCAAAGTAAGCAAGTTTTACGTTTGTGTTATGGGTGTTAGCCAACGATACTAATACATAGAAATACTTAAATAGATACCGGAATAAATTTAATAAACACCCAGACCCGGAAATGCAAACATCTAAATGTTCATCACACAAATGCCTGCCCCCTTCGGGAATCGAACTCGAGCCTCGCGGTTGATCGGTATAGTTAGGCGTGTACGCTAGCCACTCTACCAACCTAGTGGAAAAATAGAGGTGTCATAGGTTTAACGTGTCTGTATGTGTCTGTCTGGATCATAACTATTAAACGAATAAACCGATTTCGATGTGGATTTTATGTTTAAAAGCTGATGTGAATGAAACTCGGGATGGTTCTTAGATATATCGATCATAACCAAATTGACAAATATTAACATCCACATGTCGCAATTATTATTATAGCGAACTTCAGCTCAATATGAGATTTATTTAACGTTTTAGGTTTCAAATTTGTATGTTTTTTTTTACCCAAATTTGCATTTTGTAAGTAAGTCTTCTTCACGTCAATCGTCAGTCAGTCAGTAAGTAATAGCCTGAATTATTATAACGTAAAAAGGTTCGGGGTTTATTTAATTTTGATTATTACAAGTCTTGTTCCAAGTCATTGTATTTCTTTGAACACTATTAATATTATTACAAAATACGAACAAAACCGCGTGCAACAGTAAATAACAAAGAGACAGTACGCGGAAAGTAATTTCTAAATAAGCCAAATCTTCCGCGTGCGGTTAAAATTCATTTAAAACGCTTATTTACAAGAGTAAAAACAGATTTTTGAAAGCATGGCGTAATAGGAAATATTCAGTAAGTAATCAGAGGCATCATCATTACCAATATTATAATATGAAAGTATGTCTGTTTAATTTTTAGGTCAAAACGGCTGAGCGGATGAAAATTTCAACACAGTAATTTAGATAAGACCTTGGAGAAGTACGAGTATCTCCTCCACTACTACGATTTTTATTCGTGCGAGTTCAATAACTTTAATACGGTGGCAAAGGCACGGACGACAATTACTAGTCTACAATAGAGTAAGATCCTATGAACCGCCTTTGTCCAGACCTTAGTTTTTGTTTAAAAGACTAAAAGTTTCAAAAGCATCTTCTACAAAATTAAGTAAATATGAGGCTTTAATGAAATGAAGATTATCGTGGCTTTTACAGTTATCAGGTTGTCGGAAAAGTACTTTACAGCAGCTCGCCCGAACTAGTACCACAAATGTACACCTGCTACATTGTTAGTGTTTGTCTTTGACGTTTTATATATTAAAAAGTATGGTAGTCGGCAAAATTGCACACGTAGCGTAAGATGTCATCTATAAGACAGCGACAGATCAGACAATTTAACTGAACCGATCCCGTAAGTTTTCCAAATGAGATAAAAAATGGGGAGTTTTGGCGCCATTGTTAATAAAATTGGTCGTAATTTTTTCATTATTATTGAATTTCGTGTTTAAATTGAGTGAAATTAGTTAATTTAGTGAAAGTGCATAAATGAAATAATCATGAAGAAATTAGTGTATCGAGTATTTCCTCGCTGCCGTCAAATCTCACTACATGAGCTTGAGTAACGAAGCCATCACTTTACTCAAGATCCTGACCTGACATGACTTTGTACATAGTGACTAATGACTGTATAAGAATTAACTAACCTGACATTGGCTAAATAAGTCGTGAAAAACGATCGAAAGCCGTATTTACAAAAGAAGAAAAAGAGACAAAAAATGTTAGTTGGATTATATTCTTCAAAAAATCTCAGGACCAGTAGAAAAAATAAATCTCTGGACAAATATAAATTGATCTTACCCCAAAGTAAGCAAATTACATGCTTGTGTTATGGGTTTTTGGGCCAACGATACATAGAAATAGTTAAATAGATACTGAAATAAATTTTGTAAACACCCAGACCTGAGACCTTTTTCCCCGTGTTGGTCCGGGCTCCTTTGCAGAATAGACCATCTGCTTTTCTGCCAGGCAGCTCGTAAAAGGCGAGCATAGGCTTAACGTCACTAACACCGTGACACCTGACTAGGTGGTAGAGTTTCGCAGCGACTCACCCGGATTGGTACCTGGTCTGGTCTGGTCTGGCCTTACCTATTCCTGCCGCCATAACGTCGTGACGTGTTCCGGTTTCGAGGGTAAGGTAGCCGGTATGCTTACTTTTGCTCGAGGCCTAACATCCCGGGCTCAGGTTGGCAACGCACCATTACCACCTTTGGTGTCTCTAGGCGGCGTGAATTTCTTTCCATCAGGAAATCCGTCTGCTTGTTTGCCTTCCAATATCATTAAAAAAAAAAACCTGGAAATACAGACGCGAATGTTCATCACACAAACACTTGCCCACGTCGGGAATCAACCACAGCCTAGAGGATGATAAGTCGTTAGACGTGTGCACGGTAACGTGTCGAGCATATCTAAAAATCTAACCGGCTTACCACAAAAAAATAAAATAATCTTTAATTAAACACTGACAAATACACTAAATCCATGTGTAACTAAAATTCTACAAGTTAATGACGCGGCAGCGTGTTTTTGGTAGAGAATCTTATTTTAGACAGTGTTTAGTTAAACATGTGTTCATCGAGTGTTTATGTTTTTGCAGTAAGAAGGTATATATTATCAAAAACTTGATTCACTAAATCTATCATATATCATCTTCGAAGGGCATTTAAGCACTGTCTGGTTCATGCAGTGCGTCAGCCCGTCCGGTTAGCCGCAATCTATACTAATATTATTAAGCTGGAGAGTTTGTTTGCTTGAACACTCTAATCACTCGTCCGATTTGAAAATACTTTCAGTATTAGATAGCATATTTATCCAGGAAGGCTATAGGCCTATATCATATACATACATATGTATCACGCTAAGAACAATGGGAGCAGGGCATCAATGAACAATATTTCAAAATCGAGGGATGTTTTTACTTTTTTCAAAAAATACTGTTAATGTAAAGCGATACGAAGTTTGCCGGCTAGGCTAGTCAACAATATTTACGAAAGCAGCGATTCGACAATTTAAATTTCGTACATATTTTTGATAGCGGCTCACCACACAGTGTGTAGAGACCCTAACCACAAACAAAAGATAATAGAATCGTTAAGAATGTTTAATACGTCAATGTTATCGATTATTCGTCTCAGTAAGCGATTCGAGAATGGTAAAAAACAGCAATTAGACGGCGACGCATTCCGCATGGCAGGTGGTGCGTACCACATACCGTTTCACATAATACTGGCATCACATATCACCATCTTGCACATGGAAATTGTTTCATAATTATTTCATCCGACAAAGTGACTTTTCACTTTAAATATTTACACCCTACATGTTTTTCCTTTATTATAGCATACGAATATAAACATAAAGGAAGTATATGACAAAATAACATAATATGTTTTTGTTAAGAAAAATCTTTCTTTCAGAAAAGACGGGAAGTTAATTACAAAAAATAAAAAAAGCTAATAAAGAACGATTATAGCCAACATTTTATTATTATTGTAATGTACATAATATGTATTGTACATATTATTATTGTACAATATGAATACAAACATTAGGAGAAATCGGTTAAAAAACGGGCGCTGCAGAAATTATAGTGTTTTCACGCCCGTACCCTAGAAAAGGTAGAGGTGCTACAGTACACCCTCGACCAGCCTATGTGATAAATGTAAAAACCCATCGCCAACCAGGTAAAACATATTCCGGACAATATTGTTTTTATTAGAAAAAGTAAGTAAGTAAGTATCTTCACGCCCATATCCCCGAAGAGGTAGGCAGAGGCACAACCAGGGCACCCACGACTAGCCGAAGATACTAAGTCCCACAATGTGATAGGTATTGGCAAGCCTATCGCCAACCGGGCACATATTCTATCCCGAGCAACATTTTTTTTTAATAAAAATTGTTGCCTGGTTCTTTTTATTGCCCGACCCGGGATTCGAACCCGGGACCCCATGCAGTCAAGTCCGACAACTGAACTGCTAGACCACAGAGGCGACAAGATTTTTATTAGAAAATTAAAAAAAATACATTTTACGTTACGACCCTAGTATTGAATCGAGTAGTCAACGCCAACACCGAACCACTAGACCACAGAAGATGGGCTCTGTAGTACCGGGCGACGAATAGGGCTACGGTGTCCTCTGCCTGTCGTAAGAGGCGACTAAAAAGGGGTTGTGAGTCAATTGATCGGGGTGTCAATTGGCTTAAAAAGCAGTCCGGGACGTGAGGCAGCATAGCATGGTGTGACCCCATGCTGCTGTCGTCCACAGTCACCTAATACGCACATAGGTCACCAAGTGGTTTTAGCCGATAGCAGTCCGGCATAACCCGCCACTTCACCCCCAAAAGCGGCGGGTATCCATGAGGTTTTCCACTTGTTAAAAAAAGTTCATACATATACTGTATATCACCTTATATTTGATAAAATTAACAATAAAAATAAAATGTTAATATTTAATGTAGATTAATTTATGTAATTTGTGGTACAACAGGTTTTATTGTCAATTATCTACTATATTTAAATATACGAACAGTTTGTATGGAAAAATTTTCAACGACATTTGTATCTGAGTCTTACATTCATCTCATCAATTATTTATTTATAACAAATGTAACATTTATATACTTATGTATATGTTTTACATATATATGTGTAACAGTTTTCACGCATTAGCTGTTTCTGCTGTTTCCGTGATATTAGTAAAAATAAATTTCCATAAAAGAATTTATTAAAATAAATTTAAGATGAGATTATACTGGAATCCTTATTTCTTTTTGCATGATAATTAATTTGTCAGTCATTTGTGAAATGATTTTAATTTTTTTTATTTGAAAGAGCGAGCTTCCGATGTGGCTTCGTCCATGGAGTTTAAGTTTTGTTCACTTAACTTTCGCATTTGCAATACTAGTATGGATATTTTTTTAATCGATAGTTGCCTACCGATTCAGTCGTTGAACATTTGCAACGCGCGAATTGTCAAACACGCGAAGTTTAAATAGTTGTCACTTTTTCTAGAATTTTCCAATTTTTTTGCGTCATTTTATAAACAGTAGTAGAAAACAAAATAATCACGCCCATATCCCGAAGGGGTAGGCAGAGGCACAACCAGGGCACCCACGATTAGCCGAAGACACTAGGTCCCACAATATGATAGGTGGCAAGCCTATCGCCAACCGGGCAAGTAGTAATAAATATTGTTGTTTCTTAAACAGTTATAACTATCGGCTTCATAAAATATT
>NJDD01000566.1:124743-173908 GCA_002245505.1 Calephelis nemesis
TAGAAGATACCAAGCCCCACAACGACATAGGTAGCAAACCCTTCCACCCCGACCCGGGCACATATCCAATCTCTGGCTACATAGTTTTTAATAGAAAATTAAAAAAAAATTCATCGCCCAACTCGGGGTTCGAACCCAGGACATCATAAAAGTCCAACACTGGACCCCTAGACCACAGAGGCGAATTTTTTAGCTAATAATCGATATGTACCAAATTAGCCTATGAGTCATGAAAACATAATATTTGTCTATACCTATCCTATACCTTCGGCTTGACCCGTGCAACTTATGACAGTTTTTGACAGATCCTTAAATCTAAATGTCCTATTTGACCGAAGTTGATTAATCATAACTTAGAATTTAGCCTACAAATGTTGAAAACCTCATTAAAATTGGTTGAGTAGTTCATTATTAAAAATTAATAATATCTACATCATTAAAAACAAGACATTGAAAAAAAAATCTATCCTCATGATCTTTTATAGACACTGTGTACCTAATATAGGAAATCAATTAATCTGTGGTCAAGTGGTCCGGTGTTGGACATGCCTTTAATACGACCTGGGTTCGATTCCCGTATCGGAATACATCAGAAAATGTGTTTTTTCAATTTTATAAATATCTACAAACAACGTAAATTTGATTTCTAAATAATATGTTACCCTGAATTTGATACGTGCCCAGTTGGCGACAGATTTTCCACCTAACACATTGTGGGACTTAGTATCTTCGGCCAGACGTAGGTGACCTGGTTGCACCAGGTATACAGGCGTGAAGATACGTATAAATTAAACCTTCTTATAATATGACTAGCTTTTATCCGCAGCTTCTCTCGATTTAAGTAATTAAAAAAGTATCTTGTGTAAGAAAGTATACTACTTTTAATACATCCAATAATATGTCTTCAAAGTTTCATGATGATTAGTTAAGTAGGTAGTTTACGCGTGAAAGTGTAACAAGCTTAACTTCGTATTTATAACATTAGTAGGGATGATAGCAATAGAAAATACTATAATATCAAGCCAGGTTTGGTACACCACTACGGGGTGGAAACAGGACGGTAGTAGACTTATTGCTTTTGCATGACCCAGCTCGCAGGGTACCCTAACCAGTAGATTGGACCTATAGACCTAACATCCAGGGCCACAAGAAAGCCACGTGCCTATGATATCTAAGATTATAGGCCAACGTTATCTTACCATCAGGATAACCGTGTGCTTATCGCTGCCCTCTCGCATTAAAAAAAAAATAAGTAATTTTTTTAATGCCGATATATAATTCCTAAAAACTGAAATTAAAATAGCTGCCTGGAATAAAAATTCACGGAGCGGTTTTTTACCAGTACCCGCGGCGGTTGCGAGCCCGCAGGTTCTGGAGAATGTAGATTTACTTATATGCAAAATTTAGGAGCAAATTTCACTTTGCGTTTTACAACCGCAGCGCGGTTGGTTGCGGTTCCCGAGGCAGAGGTCGCCGGCCGGTAGAATCGTACAAGTTTGGTGACGATGATTTCAAACATGACGGCTATAAGACCGCACAAATTAGCGGTCTAGTGAGTTTTAAATTAAAACCACAGTTCCGCGACCGCCGCGGGCGAGGGTGAAAACCGCTCTATTAGCTATCAGGCTTACGAGACGTTTATAAAATTTACAACAAATGTTTAAAAAATAGAGCTTTTATAATCTTCTTTTATTCCCCGTGTTGGTCCGGCCTCCTTTTGCGGAATAGACCATCTGCCTTCCTGCTCGTAAAAGGGGAACATAGGCTTACCGTCACTAATACTGTGAAGTCTGACTAGGTGGTAGAATTTCGCAACGACTCACTCGGATTGGTACCACCGCCTTCCCTATTCCTGTCGCCATAACGTCATACGTGTTCCGGTTTGGAGGGTAAGGTAGGCGGGTAAACTTACTTTTACTCGAGGCCTAACATCCCGGCCACAGTTTGGCGACGCACCATTACCACCTTTGGTGTCTCTAGGGGGCGTGAATTTCTTACCATCAGGAAATCCGTCTGCTTGTTTACCTTCCAATAAAACAACCTGATATTATTTAAAGGGGTCAACGAATATTTATCATCAACTAGCTGTCCCGGCGAACTTCGTTTCACTCGTTCAGTATGAGAAATAATAAAGTATTATTTTTCCCATTTTCCCTGCAACATTCCCGGTTTTTCTTTTCGTAAGAACCTTCTCCTGATTATAAGTAATACAATAATAAAAAAGTTAGCTAAATCCAGTCCAGTCGTTCGGAAGTTATGCGGTTACCAACACATTTAGCGATTCATTTTTATATTATAGATGACATACCAGTTAGAATATTATTGATGTATTGTTAATTTCACTCATATTTAAACAGCGCACGCAAGATTATCCCCTTGAGGTAAACGTTTCTAATTTCATCGCCATACATTCTACTAGGAGATCCGTGAAGAATTTCATTGGTACCGCTCTTGGTACTTTTACCCCGTACTATTGTATTACCGTGTATTTCAACCGGAATACAACAATTACGAACATTGACGTTGTTAAGACAGGAAAGGGCAAAGCTGTTTTTTAATTAGGCAAACAACCAAGCGGCTTGTATGATGGTATATAATTTCAAGCTTTTGCCCTTTCAGGAATGTGTAAGTTTTTTTTATTAAAAAGTACCGGACATGCCTACTTCCAACTACCAACCGGAAGGCTCGGGTTCGATTTCCGACGGCGGCAGGCATTTGTGTTATGAACCCCGATGAATGTTTTTCTTCTTTATCAGCGTTGCGCACTTTTTTTGGAATGGATAAAACTTCTAAACTCGCGTCAGGACACGTGTCCTGAAATTTCGTAAGACGGCGCAGGGCACTTGCGCGAATAAAAGGGGGAAGGCCCTTGCGCGAATTTTCGTTTTGTCATGTTTGTCTATGACAACGCAATAAATGAATATTGTATTCTACCACATAAATGATAGTACTTTTATACTGATAAAGCAAATCGAGAAAAAATATTTCCTAACCATTCCAAACTATCAAAAATGCACGTTAATATTCATGTTTTCACTTCTGCCGGCACTCCCGGAATGCAACCCGGTTTTTCCTAGTTCGGGTGTTTATTATAATTATTCAGGTGTATAGTGTAGGCCTCTGTGGTCGAGCGGTCCGGGTCTTGGACTTGACTGCATGAGGTCTCGGGTTCGAATCCCGGGTCGGCCAACAAAAAGAAAATTAGATTTTTCCAATTTTCTAATAAAAAAAATGTTGGTCGGGATTGGAAACGTGCCTGGTTGGCGATAGGCTTGCCACCTATCCCATTATGGGACTTAGTATCTTCGGCTAGTCGTGGGTGTCCTCGTTGTGCCTCTGCCTACCTCTTCGGGGATATGGGCGTGAAGATACAGGTGTATATTTAGGTATTTCTCTACGATAGTAGGTATCATTGTATGGGTCATACCTACCACCCACAGCAAAGCATATAATTCGTGTTATTAAACCAGAAATATAAAAAAAACCCATTTCAAATTGCCAGCAGTATTTTAGTAATACTACTAGCACGTTTCTGGGTTAAATATTTTACACCGATTTAGCTTTACCTAGGGTTAATTAGTCTATACTTAACAATTTGATCCATTATCAAATTTAACCAATGGCATGAATATGTATTCATGAATTAAACGTTCCTGGGTCAGACTGTCTAACTTAAATGTTACTTATGTTAGCAGTTAACTCAAGATTAAATATTTAACCCACCAAGAGGCAAGTGACTTGAAAAAGTATGTTACCTAGTAACGTTAGTGACCCTAAGAAATCACGGTAGCTGCCCTTATGGATAATACATCTCTTGCCATCTTATTAATAAACATAGTCCATGTTTATTTAATTAGTTAATTAATTTAGGTAATTTAACGTATGAGTAAAATTTAGCTGGTATTATAGTCTGTATCACATTTTAATAAAGACTGTAATACCAGGCTGAACCTTAGAGTAATTGACTTCGTGTTTATGAATAAGATGGTTAGTGACGAGTGTGAGGCACTAGTCTACAGTCGAACCATTTGACGTGCCATAGCTAATTAATTGCTAATTGCTAGTTCTCCAACATACACGTAATTTAAAAAGTTAACATAAAAGTGTCAAAACCAAAACAAGTTATGAAAGTTAATTTGCGAGTATAACTCCACAAAATTATATAATCCATGGCTTTAGTCACGGGGCCGGTTATAGTAAAAAATAATCGTGATATTAGAATATATTTGCTATCTATAGGCACATTTTTTATTAAACAATATAAGCGTAAGAAAAGAAAAAAAGAAAGAAAATAATTTAATTGCTGAATATGTGTGTAAATGAGATGTTACAAAAATATTTGATATTTTCCATCGTCGGTGCTTGGTACGTAAAAGAGTACAAGTGTTTCTTTGTTTAAAAATATGAATGTTACAGAAATATTTAAGTATATCAACATATGCCGCCATATTTTGGTGTGCTAATATTTGAATATTTATAAAAAATATTATTTAATTACAAATACTTCAACTTTTAAGCCAATAACTTATATTTATAACTGGTTTAACTATTTATAACCAAACATTTTAAAACTATAATTAAATTTAACTCTATCTACCGCAAACAACCACCGTTTCCAAACCTAGCCAGACAGGAGAAGAGACGGCGAAACAAAATTCTCGGCAACCAGAACATTTATTATATTTGGTTAGTAATTATTACAATTATTTTAGTATAAATTCTTTTCTACAAGAAAATTCACGACACAACAATATGTTTTCTCAAACAACAAGTCAAATACCTTCCTACGAAATCTTTAGCAAGGCTGTAACATTTTAAGTACAGCGTAACTATAAAAACTTAGCCAATTGTATTATTTCAATTTATTATTTGTTGTTTAACGTTTAGGTACATTTGATAGTTTTAGCTTATTGGTTAATATACTTTTTTTTAATAAATTTAAGACGCAGAGCATTACATATTATGCCTGATATAGACCACAGAGGTAAATTAGGTGTATTACATAGTTTTTTGTGTGTCAGCTTAGAATATATTTACTCTTTACTGTCCATCAAACAACATAAATAAAGAATGTGTCAGCTTGGTGTATAATAAAATAAAAAAATACATCTTTATCTAGGTAAACAAAAAAACGAATCAAAAACCACTTCTCTGATTTGGATGATTTTTATAAATCAATTTTAATAAAAAATAAATTTTAAACCTCTGAATGAGCAGTCCTCACGAAAAAGAAACATCAAAATTCATTTATACATGATTGTTTGAGGAATCGCGTAACAAACATACTGACGAATAGAGAGAACCTTGCCTTTTTAGATATAGTCTTAAAATTAATTTTAATTTTCCGTATCTCCAAAACAAATTACTAACAGAATATCTCGACAAAACTGGTCAAAATTTGTGCAGCTTTCGAAGCAAAAATGATCATCATAATATATTTATCTAGTAAAAAAAGTCAACTTTACTTTAGTAAGTACAAATATAAAACATAAATACGAATAAACCTCCTCCTCTTTAAAAGTGGTTAAACAAAATACGTTTGAAAATTGCAATATATATCTCATAAGGAGAATTTCTAAAGACGTTCTAGACGGTTGTAAACACGCCTTTCACCATTTCTACGCTTTTCTTCTTTATATTTTCTTTTCGTTTTTATTCCTTCCGACTTTGAAAGAAATTTCGTTTTCATCATCCAATAATTTTTTTATTAAATCTACGACCCAGAAAAAAGCAAAGCAATGTTTACAACCGTCTAGAAACCTTATTACAAACTTAATTGTAACTTCATATAAATTTTTAGTTTTAGAAAAATACATAAAAAGAAAATATTTTCACTGCAGCATCCAAAAAGACGTAAGCAAAGATATTATAAGCTAACATACACCTACAATGTGATTGCTGGCAAATCAAGTATCGCCCACCGGGCGATGGTTTCCCGGAATCGGATCACCAATCCCAGAAATACATTTTTAATTACTCAATCCGGGAATCGAATCCGAATCGAACCGAACCCTATGTAGGCAATGCCAACACCGAATCATTTTGACCGAAGCGAATATTAATAAACACAAAAAAATCTAACCTCAATTTAGGCGAAAGACCCGGAAATACAGATACATTTTATTGCATCATTTAATAGCAGTAAAACAGCAAAAAAACTGACTTTAACCATGTCGTTACCACGTCGCATTAAGATCATTCTTTTTCAGAAAGATAGTGTTTCCGAGATGGTTTATTGGATTGTTAATTTAATGAATATCCTACATTTATGCAGAAATTTATACACTATAATATACAGCAGTGGTGCCTATACTTTTTACTGTGAAGATCGACTTGAGAAAAAGTTACGTTAGTTAGTTAGTATCTTCACGCCAGAAGTTTACACGGTAGGCAGATAATATCAAGTGCCAAATCTCACGATCTTGGCATACCTGCACTGATTTATCCACATTCATATGGATATCGTACACACACGCTGGTTTCGGACTCTTGTATCCAAGGGCGGTGTACCTTTAACTTTTAAGGGGTTAAGATCGACAGCTTTATTTTTATGTATTTTTTTATTTCTATTAGCAAATATAACACGTATTTATATTATCATTTATTTTATATATTGTTTCTTAATAATTACACACATTTGTAGATAAAAAATATTCGAAATTCGAAAATAAAATCTTGTAGGTACTAACTCGCTTAGCCTTTAAGATCGACCGTGGAACCTCTCGCGATCGACCGTTTGGGCACCACTGATATACAGCTTAAAACCCAGTACTCGGACCATGAGAAAATTAATAGGGGAAAAACTCGGAAACATGACCTACTTTTCCAAAGAGCATCAAAATTTGTTCCTTATTGGCCGAGTAATTGCGTAATCAATATACACACTTTAAAAAAACACACATTCGAATTCCTTCCATTTTTCGAGTCTGTTAACAAATCGGGAAAAAGCAAAGCAGACGAGTATCGAACCTGAGCCTCATGGTCTGTCATGTTAGACGAGTACACTAACCCCTTGAACAACGGGGCAGTCAATAACTAGGATTTAATCTCATTTGTGTTAAGAAAATTCTTATCTTAAAAGAAATGAGGAAACTTTAAAGTATTTTTAAAGTCTAAATTCTCTAAACATGTCTTTCTTATATATACAAACATATATTCACGCCAGAACCTTACGAGGTAGGCAGAGAGTATCGAGTGCCAAATCTCACGATCCTGGCATACCTGCATGGATTTATCCACATTCATATGAATATCGTACAAACTTGCGGTTTCGGAGACTCTTGACTCCACCCTCGGATACTATTCGGTCAATTTGATAGGAGAATGTCAACCTAGGTCTGTCCGGGTACCTTCATCCATCACATTCGCATTGTATATCTGCTTTATCAACCCTTGATCTGCCATTCCTTCTACAATGATCGAAACAGAGCGTAATGAGGTCATTTTTATGATTCATAGCTCAATGTAATGCCCCGAAACCACTTGATGGAAAGCTTAGATACAGTTTGCAGTAGACGTATGCAAAACTAAATACACATACTTTACGTTTTATAGAAACATCAACACATACATATAAAAGGAAGTCTTGCTAGTTATACACTACTTATAACTCAAGAACGGGTTTACCGAGCGACCGATGGGATTAGGCTGAAAATTGATGGAGAGGTAGGTAGCATGGAACCAGGAGAAGGAGATAGTATACTATTAATCCCGTTCGACTGCGAGGAAACTAGGAAAATCAACATTATTTTTTTCCTATACAACCTGAAGGAAGAACGAAGTTCGCCTGAGCAGCTAGACTAAAAATACCAGTCATGTTAGTTACTCTATTTGGCTAAAAATTGATAGGGAGGGAGAATACCTTTTATTCCGTTCAACTATGAGAAAATTAGGATAAACATTTTGATTTTTTCCATACAAGTGGAATGATGTTCGCCGGAACAGCTAGTTTAGAAATAAAGCTTAAATTAGTTACTAATAACTTTTTAGTATCGACGGTATACGAATGGTTACTTAATATGAGAATAAATATTTATGCAATCACAAAATTATCAGCCAGAGGCGGCGTCTTTAAACTAACTATTACATAAAAACCAACATCGATATTTTCTACAATTTTGTTATTAGTTACGAAATATTTATTGCCTTTTAAGGCAATCACAGATTTCAGCTTTCTAACATATACAGGACATTTAAAGTACCAGCCATTTTTTTTAAATTACGGCATTGGCGTTAGCATCTGCCACTAACAAGTTTTCCAGCCAATTTTTGAGAAACAATTCGGAATAGATACTACTTTCGATCTATGAAGTATGTAGTTAAAAATTTAAAAATATATATATTTATATATTTTGGGACCTCAAGAAGTCAAATTTAACGCCGGACCGCTAGATCACAGAGGCGATTATCTGACGCTGGCATACATGATTAGAATTCACAAGGACCATACTGTTGTGACACGTCTATATTAAATTAATATCTACAACCGGATCGGATCTCAGCCACACACTATGGTTATCCAGCGAAAAAAACTCAGCAGGATTGTATTTTAAACTAGTTCAAAAAAAAACGAGGAGGTTCTCAATTCGGTCGGTATATTTTTTTATGTATGTACACCGATTTCTCCGCGGTTTCTGGACCGATTTTCGTAATTCTTTTTTGTTTTATGGATAATAGTTTCGAATTGGTCCCATAAAAATTTGTTTCAGGTAGGCCATTATTTGTTATTTTATGACAATTTTTTACCTATTTTCACCTATCCCGATGTTTATTTTTATAAAATTTAGTCATATCAGCAATAAACTAAAAACTTTTAAATAAAAAAAACTACGTCACTTAAAACCGTCTTCAAAACCAAATAGTAAAAAATAATAAAGATCATCATAGAGATAATTTAAATTACTTACATGTGCTATTTACTAACACGTTTGAAGTCGGTGCCAATCCAATTTAATACTTACTTATAAAATAATTATTAGTTTAAGGCTTGGCACCGACTCAAACCTATATATAATACATAACCATACTATATATAACCTTCAGTAATAGGTAGTTTATAATTAATATTAAATCGTTTTTAATTTTTTACTTTTTAGTTTTAAAGTCGGTTTTAAGTAACGTAGTTATTTTTATTTAATACTGTTTAGCAGAAGATTTTTTATTACCTTTTTCTACAATATAGTAAGTAGTGTAATAGTTTATTTCCCCATGTCGGTCCGGGCTCTTACGCAGACTAAACAATAATCAATTATTTGCTAAATATTCTGCAATGGTTTAGTAACATTTTTCTATAATTTAATTTTGATAAAAAAAAATTTAATTTATTTAATGGAAAGTCGAAGTTTATTATAAAAACGTCAATAAAAGAATGCTTACTCTGTGAAAACGAGCCTCTTTTTATTCCTCGTATATTTGAGTTACTAGAATTTTCATTTTACTATGACAAATGCAGTAAAAACATTTTTTTTTCAGTTAAAAACAAAAAACACAATTAATTACACAAAACGTGCTTTTCAAATTGAAGTAGGCCAAAACTCGTATAAACATACAGTAAATAAGAGAAATCGTTTGGAATACAAACCAAAAGTAATTACTTAAATAAAATCATTGCGTAATGTCGCATACGTTATTTTAGAAAGTAACGAAAAATATAAGAAACAAGCGAACAGTAACGACAAATATATTATTAACGTAATTAGCATGTAGATTGTGTGTACACACGATAACAAAAGTTCTCTATCCGGCTTAGTTTACAATGGGCTTCCAAAAAAGGGCTTCTCTTTTCGACTGTACTTTTTAACAAACTCTAAAATAGTTTCATAAGGGATCATTCGGCCAATAATAAACCGATTTTGATAATTGTTTTTTGGAAAGGTAGGTCATAATTATTCCGAAGTGGTCCCACGTTCATCTCATTATGATCCGACTAGCTAGCGAGATAAAGCTATTGGAGAAGAAGGTTTATAAGTATATTTTATACCCGTGCGAAGCAGGGGCGGGCCGCTAGTATTTAATAATTGTAGTCTAATAACTTAAATGTATACTATAATAATTTTTGTACGATGTAAAATTGATTGATTTGATTTATTGAAACGATGTTAAAAATATGTAAAACAGTGATTTGAGTGCCACAACAGATTTGCATACCAGTAAATTGGTAAAATAGGTGAAACTTACTTTAGATATTAACCTTATGTCTAAGCCAGGGCACGGGCCCGGGCCAACAATACTGGAGCCCTGAGAATATGGTCCTAGTCGTAAACGTATAAGTAATTCGGGAAGCCTACCACCGTGCGACCTATGGGTGGTAGGCGGAGAGGTGGAGAGAATAGACTGTAGGGTAATGTTTTACCTGTTACCTGCGATGTACCCTATTTACTAAGGCAAATAAAGTTTTATTATTATTATTATTATTATTAATGCATGAAATAAAAACTACTAGTAGGATGTTGATAAAATTTGTGTGTGAACATTTTAGAAAGATTTGCTATCTTTCGAAAAAAGAATTATCGAATCGCGACGTAGTAGCCAATGAAATATTTGAAGTCAGCTTTTGTAGTTTTACATGGGTTACCTTACTAGTATTATAATGCGAAAGTTTGTAAGTATGAATGGATGTTTGTTACTTTTTCAAGCGCAAACTACTGAATAAATTTAGATGAAACTATAGAGAAGTATAGTGGATAACTCAGAATAACTTACAGGCTACAAGTCGCGAGTGTAAACTTATTATAGTACAACACTTGCTTGTTGTCAAAAAACAAAATTCGTGATGCGTTTAAGTTATTGTTTCAATAATTAATAACGTTTTTAATTCAGGGAGCAAATTAACATAATATATTGATTTTATTTTATTAGCCTCGTTTTTATAACCTGTTTATTAAATATCTATAGGTAATAAAGTGGTTTCCTGACTTTAATAATTTAACGCTGAATTTTCTTTGAAACATACTCTAATAATTGATTTGCGATGCTTCTGACATTAGACACAGAAGACACTAGCCCTTCAATAGTATGACAGTTTTAAGTAAATTCGAAGAACCGAGTACTTATTTATTACTAGCCGATTCAGCGAACATCGTATCGCTTGACATTTAAAAGCTTGGCGAGTTAGTAAGCCTAACATTTTGTTTTTTTGCTTTTCCCTATTATCCTTGCTTTATCTCGGTTTTCTTTTGAATCATCTCCTGACAATAACCAACACAACAAAAAAATAATTAGCAAAACTGATCCATCCATCATAGGCATGATGCGATAACTACGCGAAATACGACTACGAACCGTGGCCTATAAACACCATAGATGTTACTGGTGCGTCGATGTGCTGAGGATTGGATGAAAGACATTTGGTGCAAGTCTACCGACAACCCCATCCTCCAGACCAGGACATGACAGAGTCATTATGGCGATAGGAATAGATAAGGCGGTGAATCCCTATCCAGCAGTTTGCTGCACCGCATTCTACCACTAGTAGTCTTCTTGTCAATGACATATATTTTAACTTGTGCTCGCCTCTTAAGAGCTGCGAATCAGAGAAGCATATGGTATATTTTACGCAGTGGACTGACCAACGCGGTGAAAATGATAAAATAATAAATAATTACAACACAAAACATTTAACTGTTGAAACATTGAGTCAAATAAAAAAAGGCATTACAACACAAAAATAGCAAAAAAAACATTTGTAAATCTAAATGAACTGAACCTCATCATGGCATGAGTTAGAACAATGGAAGTATTTAATTGCAATATTTGGCAATTCAATTTTAATTGTCAAAATATTTGGGACAAACCCTAAATTCATTGCACCACAAGTTCCTTATTGAACCGAGAACTCTGGCTTAACATTCGTGAATGTGAATGAACCGTTACTCATCAGGGCATGAGCGCGAACAATGAACGTATTTCCTTGCAATATTTTCCGTCATCATTCTACCACATTAAAGAAAATTTATTGCGTGATACCGGTCATGAACAATTGATTTATAATCAAATGAAATTACAGTAATATTCTTTAACACTATTACTTAATTTCGTGGTTAGTTCAAACTTAAGTCAGTTTTAAGTTAAGTTTAAGTTTAACCTAAGTTTCGTTGTGATTTCCACTTTTTATGGGCTTTGTGGCAGACACCTTGATGCGTGGCGGTCTAAAAAAATGCAAATCAGAAGACGTTTCTTATCCCGCACACCTTTACGGAACCAGTTAACAAGGGCGGTATCTTCAAATATATACAACTTAGGAACCTTCAACAAAAGAACGTACTCATTCCTTACAAGTTGCAGTGCATGTGTAAAACTCCTGGTGTTGTTGATGTCTGTGGGAGGCGGTGATCACTTTTCTTCAGGTGACCTACTTGCTCGTTTGAATTCTCGTAAATAAAAAAACACAAATTTCCTGATGATAAGTAATAAGTACAGCAACAACAACAGTAATCAACTTTACAGGGTAACACTTAAAAGACCAAACAAATTTCAAATGAGCCAGCCAAATGCATTACCATTTTAGCCTTTAGATTATTACTCCCTTGTATTAAAATATGGCTAGTCCTTTAAAATTACCTTGTATATACCTAAGGTGGTAACGATACGTTACCAACCTGGTGTTAGGATACAGAACCTCTTACATGAAAATGTTTATCAGTTACCGTACCCTCCAAAAACGGATCACGACAAAGGCGCCCACCCAAATTGTTGCGAATTCGAGACAGAAGACATAAAAATTGATTCTTTTTTCATGACTAAGACACCGAATAAGCACAAATATCTCCCGACGGTAAAAGTGGATCGTGCGCTATAGACACCAATGATGTTAAAGGAGCGTCACTGTCTCGGGGCCAAGATGTGAGGCCTATTGTGCAAGTCTACCTGCCCTCTACTACGCTACTCTATCCTCTGTGACGAGTTAGGCAGTGTATCCCTGACCAGGCAAGTTGATGTGTTACAGCACAATACCAGTACCTTGCTGGTGATAACCCATTTAAACGATTCTCGCCTCTTACAGGGTACCCTCTAACGGGGTACTTGCGCCCTGCTGCCGTTTGCCCTCCCCCCTGTCCGGAAAGAAAGTAGAAAGAAAAATGCCTGACTGAACTCGCGGGAGAGTAATGCTTTTTCCCCGTGTTGGTCTGGGCTCCTTTGCAGAATAGACCATGTGCCTTTCTTGCCAGACAGTTCGTAAAAGGCGAGCATAGGCTTATCATCACTAACGCCGTGACATCTGACTAGGTGGTAGAGTTTCGCAGTGACTCGACCGGATTGGTACCACCGCCTTACCTATTCCTGCCGCCATAACGTCATGACGTGTTCCGGTTCGGAGGGTAAGGTAGCCGGTAAACTTACTTTTGCTCGAGGCCTAACATGCTGACCTCAGGTTGGCAACGCACCATTATCATCTTTGGTGTCTCTAGGCGGCGTGAATTTCTTACCATCAGGAAATCCGTCTGCTTGTTTGCCTTCCTATAACATAAAAAAAGAGTATGTATGTATATGTGTATGTATGTTTGTGTTCGTGTGTAAGTATGTATGTTGCTAAACATGTTTATTTCGATGTTTTATATTGGTTAGTAGTAGGTATGTATAGATGGAGATGTACCTCGCTGAAAATAATCCTGGCGACGCCCATTGCTGTTACTTTTGTTAGAAGGCGTGTTTACAATAGCCTAAATTCTAGAAATTTATCTACTTAGATCCTAAAGCGTGTGTATGTAATTAATGATGCACAATAAAGAATACTCTTCGGTTTTTTTCTATCTAAAATACACCCTTGATTCACGGTATCGCCTTTGTGGTCTAGCGTTAGACTTAACTTCATGTGACGAGTCCAGAGTTGCCCTGGATCGGATAAGTGCCCAATTGGCGACAGGTTTGCCACCTATCACATTTGGGACTTAGCATTTTCGGCTAGTCGTATGTGACCTGATTGCAATTTTGCCTAATTCTCCGGGGATACGGGCGTGAAAGTAAATTATTTACGGCAGAAAACAGACCTAATGTTAGCCATACTAATGATTGTTTAATTAATGTTAACTATAAGTTCAAAGAACCACGCATCGCTTACTAAGAGCTCCTCCCCTAATTTCTAAATGCGCTATTCATGCGCGTAACTTATTACGCTTCTTTCTTCCGCCTCATTAGCTTAAAAATTAAGAGGCCGGCGGAGGTTGACTGTTGTTTTTGCCTTCCAATATCATAAAAATAAATAATAATATTTATAAACTTTTGTGTACTTAGACGACAGAGTTATTAAAGTCAGTCGGTTTTTTTGCAGTTTTGCTACACTTAATTTTGAATGAAAATGTTGACATTTTTTTCAGCTATTTTAAAAGTCATGAACAAATTTAAAAAAAATGATACAGATAGCAAAGCAAATATTGACCGCTTATGATACACTCAAAGTATAGAAAAGGGGTCAAATATTTGCCTCGCCTTATGTACATGTTTCATAATAGAGATAAACCAATTTTGTCTAATCGTCGCTTTTTTGTTAGACCAAGACCGGTTTTGTTCATCATCTTCCTATATATGTATAAAATTCCCGTGTCACACAATGTTAGTTATGATACTCCTCCGAAACGGCTTGACCTATTCGTGAGCGCATTATGTAGGTCTGAGAATTGGCTAACATCTATTTTTTTAACCCTTAGTGATGAGGGTGTATCACAGTAAAAAATGAGAACAACGTCTGCCGGGTTAGCTAGTTATTTTGTAATAACAAAATTGTGAATAAAAAATCATATGAATATATAATATTGGTAAAACTTAAGTTGTAAACAAGCAGACGGATTTCCTGATGGTAAGAAATTAATGCCACCTAGAGACACCAAAAGTGGTAATGGTGCGTTGCCAACCTGAGGCTGGGATGTTAGGCCCCGAGCAAAAGTAAGTTTACCAGCTACCCTCCAAACCGGAACACGTAATGACGTTATGGCGGCAGGAATAGGTAAGGCGGTGGTACCAATCGGATGAGTCGCTGCAAAACTCTACCACATAGTCAGATGTCACTGTGTTAGTGACGGTAAGCCTACGCTCGCCTTTTACAAACTGCCTGGCAGCAAGGCAGACGGTCTATTCTGCGAAGGAGCCCAGACCAACACGGGGAAAAACCTGAGACCTCTTCCTTCAATATTTAATAAGAAGTAAGTTACCCGGTAAGCTACCTATACGGTTGCCGCTTTTCGTATGGTGGGACTAAGTAGGTACCTTCAACTAATCATGCATGCCATGGTTGTACCTCCGCTTACCACTTCAGAGTTACGGCCGTGGATATTCTTTTTTTTATTTATTCGAAACTGGAATATGGATAGGAATGGAATGAAATTAATTCAAAGAATGGAATTCAAGGGTAAGTTCGCGTTATTGCGGCGGAAATAATTAGGCTAGTAATACCAATACCGGTCCAGTTATCGCAAAACCCTACCTATTGGTGGTCACAGTGTCAGTAATAAACATAATAAAGGAATTTAAACTTTTTACAGTCGGCACTTATTAAAACTTCATTGGATGCACTTTTAAAAAAACACTTGTACTTTTCCACAACACGCCTAACACTAAACTTCAAGTCAAACTAGTTGGCTTAAGTACTATATACAGTGTTGACCAAAGATTATTGCGGAACAGTACAAGTGTTATAAAATCAATGTTTAGGAGATTAACAGTTGGCATTTTCAGAAACAATGCGATACTTTTTTGTCTATTGTTATCTATCAAAACAATATCCATTCAATAAAACAATTAACATCGAAAACCTATAAACAATTGTTCAAATTCGTAAACAACCATTCATTTGTTTCTGATGATGTTATATTTCAATATCGTATAGTCGAGGAGCCGGTTCTGCCACTTTCAAGCAGCAACTTTCGTTTGTATTATAGCATCTGTTTTGTAACAGCTTTCTTATTCGCTATGAGATAACTAAATAAAGCATCAAATAACGTGACATACTGTTAACTGGCCAAATGTGGCCCAGATATTTGATGGCCACATAAAAGTGAACATAATTGTGTAATTGGATGTTACGGTGTGTGTTTAGATGATTCTGTACCATCACTCAATACATAAATTATTGCAAGCTGTACAACTGGACCGCGTTATGCGAAACAGAGCCATTCTGCAACTATTAGTAGAATGGCTCTGTTTCGCATAAATGTTTTTTTAATCAAAAGTAACTGAAACAGTTTAGATTATTGTTATGTAAATACCGCCAATTGAAAAGTAATTATCGCCTCTGTGGTCTAGTGGTGCAGATGTTAGATTTGACTTAAGGAGGTCCCGGGTTCGATTTCCGGGTCAGGCAACAAAAAGACAATGTTTTTTTTCCAATTTTCTAATAAAAAAAAATTGCTCGGGATTGGATGTAAGACCGATTTGCGACAGGCTTGCCACCTATCGCATTTTGGGACTTCGTGTCTCCAGCTGGTCGCGGGTGCCCTGGTTGAGCCTATGCCTACCTCCTTCTAGTACTACTCCTACTGCCTACTTTTTATCCTGCCTACTGACTTCCTAACTTCCCCCTGGAAGGGTAAAACTAAAATTGGGCTGCAATGTATTAATACACCGTAAAATTTTATTTATTCGTATTTTTTGTAGCATGTACGTTACAGATATGTCGTTTTTTTTTCAAGTCATGAATTTTTTTTTAGACATTACATAACAATACTAAAAAGAGACAAAATAATATATTTAAACGAACAGAGGGCTGATTCTGTATCTTTTAGAGATGATCACTGGGTAAAGTTTACATCCAATAGTTGCCACATGACGTGTTTTATATATGCTATCTCCTGTGACCACCAGAAATACAATGGAGATAGCTAATACAAAACACGTCATGGGACAGCTATTGGATGTACACTTTACCCAGTGATCATCACTAAAAAGGTACTGAATAGGGGCTATCTATCTAATGATACATATCTTTACACCAATACTCCTTTCAAGGTAGGGAGAGAGTTTAGAGTTCTAAGTGAACAAATTTCTCCTGCTAGGCTAGTTTTATAACAAAAACAACGTTGCCCGGGATTGGATCTGTACTCGGTTAGCGATGGGTTTGCCACCTATCACACTGTTGGACTATTAATCGTTTGTCTAATCGTGGGCGCCCTGATTGTACCTTCGGGTATACGGCCGTGAAGATACTTATCTTGTAATTCCTGTATGAAGTGTCTTATTTTTCTCATGTGATATGACAGCGAAGAAGCACTCGCTCTCCTGTTGGTAAGAGACGACCGTGGATTATAAACACCATAGATGTTGTAGGTGCGTGGCTTGCGCAATGCTGGTACACTATGTACGACGACGTTACTATCGAATTTATTTTAATATCATACTCGTCAAATAACCTTAAAATATAATGATTGTTTCTTTGCTTACAGGCTAGAAGAACCATGAACGTAGACCCAATACAATCAGCCAAATCAAACCCAGAAAGCTTGTACCACGAAAGCAGTCAAGACGAACCTTATAGACGAAGGCGACCTGGAAGAAAACGAAAGTGGCTACCTGAAAATCTTTCAACAGAAGACTTACGACCACAAAAAAGGCACTTACACGAAGAAGTTCAACCTCACCAAGAAGAGTATCGGCCCTTTTTGCAAGAACAATATGAATCAAACCCCGAAACTCCAAGACGACGAAGAAGAAAAAATGGACATCGAGAACCTGGCGATCAAAATCGACCAGTAAAAACAAATGACGGAACAGGTCGCCGCAAGCAAAGAAGAGGCCAAAAACGTAGAATTACTGATTTGGAATCTTCGCCTGAATTAAGTGAATTTGGCAGTTATTTAAGAGACGTAGCACAAGGACAAAACGGAGAAATAGAGAGCAAACATTTTTCCAGTGACAACGAAAGAGATAGAGAAACTATAGAAGAAACTACTGAAAACAGTGAATATAAACTATACATTGATGACAGGACTACATACGGTATAGAAGAAACCACACAAACATATGGAGATGACACGTCACAAGCAAAAGATGATATGCTAGCTGAGTTTCCGGAAACTGAAAATATCAACGAAAAGTCAGAAGAAAAGATTATAAATATAAATTCTAACAAGCAAACAAAATCTGAACAGATAGATAGAAAGGTAATGTCACAAATTATTTTTTTACTTGAATATGATCGCAGTAATAAAAGTATAATTTTCAGGCAAAAACTATAATTTTTTTATAACCACAATTTCACTATGATAAAACAGTTTTAAAGCGTTGCTTATCAGAGTCCGGGTAAATTTCAAAATACTTGCTCATAATGTAGCAAATAAACTAATATCAATATAAATAATAGTCACTCGGCCTTTTACAATTTTTCGGAAATACATTAGAAGTAAAAGAATTAAAGATATTATAAGCACTTCTGTTAACTACTTCCAAAACCGTAGCGTGGTTGACAAATTTGAATACATAATGTTTTTTCAAGTCTCCAGCGAAATACCTTTTGTTTGTTTTCTTAAAAAACTGCTAAACACAATTTGCATAGGCATCAGTTTTAAAAGGGAATTTATGTCACCAAAGTTCTTACTTTGACAATATACTATTTTTTTCTCCGTGTTGGTCCGGGCTCCTTTGTAGAATAGACCATCTGCCTTCCTTGCCAGGCAGCTCGTAAAAGGCGAGCAAAGGCTCACCGTCATTAACACCGTGAATTCTGACTAGGTGGTAGAGTTTAGCAGCGACTCGCCCGGATTGGTACCACCGCCTTACCTATTCCTGCCGCCATAACGTCATGACGTGTTCCGGTTCGGAGGGTAAGGTAGCCGGTAAACTTACTTTTGCTCGAGGCCTAACATCCCGGCCCCAGGTTGGCAACGCACCATTACCACCTTTGGTGTCTCTAGGCGGCGTGAATTTCTTGAAGATTGAAGAACGTTCAAATAGTCCGCGTTAATACTTCACGTCACACTACGTCGTACATAGTACGAGTCATTACGTCACCAGCCTGCGCATGCGATGCATTTTGTATTTTGCGTCGGATAAAAAATATAATTTGTATTTCTTTTATTTAGCCAATTCCTTTAAATGGTCCTTTAAATGTTACCCTGTACATACTAGCAGCCCATCCCAGCTTCGCATTGGAGGACAAACTCATATGTTATAACACATATAAATCATTTTCTAAAATCACTCTAACTATGAAAAAAGATCGCATCAAAATCTGTTGCGTAGTTTTAAAGATCTACACATATATAGGGACAGACAGCTGAAAGCGACTTTGTTTTAATACTATATAGTAATACTATCACATAGATTATAATAAATTACTAATATCGTTCATAAAACATTTGCATATCGGAATAGTCATTTTGCTGTAATAACTAAAATAGTAAATTTACAAAATATTACTTCTTTATTCCACCGATTTTAATGATTTTTCTAACCATATTCAGGATCTTTCGTACAATTGTTTTGTCTCTGCCAACCACTTCCGGATAAGGATGTAAAGAATTTTTTTGTAACTTCTTTTTTTTTTGGTGATTTCGTATCGATATTAACAAAACGTTAGTGTTTTATAATTATGGTTAATAATCTACTTATTTCATAACATATAAACTTTCACAGATTGGAAAAATGTTACTTGGCCAAATAGACATAATTTCGGCGGATAACTCAGAGCACAGTTTAAATAAAACCAGAAAATATGTCCAGAAATATACTTTCAACGATATTGATTTGTCCTTTGACGAAATTTTAGTGGTATTTTAGACTTATCTCTCTGTGTTGTGAAAATAACTATTAAAATCACAAAAACATTGCTAAAATAACTTTCACTAAAGATGTTAATCCATAGAATAACTATTTGTACTTTGGCAACTGTTACATTAATTTTGCAAAAAAATAATCAAGCTTTAGTCTCTATCAGTATTAATTAGCTATTTAACTAACTCATAGTATCTTCACGCCCATATCCCCGAAGAGGTAGGCAGAGGCACAACCAGGGCACCCACGACTAGCCGAAGATACTAAGTCCCATAATGGGATAGGTGGCAAGCCTATCGTCAATCGGGCACGTTTCCAATCCCGACCAACATTTTTTTTTTTATTAGAAAATTGGAAAAATCCAATTTTCTTTTTGTTGGCCGACCCGGGATTCGAACCCGAGACCTCATGCAGTCAAGTCCAACAACTTAACCGCTAGACCACAGAGGCGATTATTTAACTAACTCATATTTTTAATAATTATTAAATTTAAGACAAAACGTACGTTTAGTCACTTAATAACTAACTGCAACTGTAAAACTGCAAATGTCAACTGTTTTGAAAGATAGCAAATGGTTCCAAAATCGTCTCACATATTTTTTCCATCATCTTACTAATACAGTTTGAGTTACACTATTAAGTATAACTCAAAAATCCGACCAGTCGGATACTGGTAAAACTAATGCGGCACCACTCTGGAATCATCTTCTTTCACCTTTTTGTCCTAAAAATTGGCAAAATAATCATACGAAAAAAATTAAGGTCGAATTAAGAACATCCTCCATTTTGAAGTCGGCAGCGTAGAATAATTACGATTTTACACAAACTTTCGTACCCAATAATTACAGCCCTATAAGGGTTGATTTTTGAACAAAAGATTAAGCTATGTGTGAATTCAGATCTATGGCATGTATATCAAATTTCGTCAAAATCAGATAAGCGGTTTGGCCCTGAAAGAGCAACAGAAGACTTTTGCACTTATAATATTAGTATGGATAGTTTCATTACCAACAAGGCCTTTGTGGTCTTGTGGTCCAGTTTGACGCTTGCAGATCCCGGACGGGACAGTAAACAAACTTGTACATTTAACCTAACGTCCTGCTCACTATAAACAGCGAAGTCCCACGTGCAGTGTCCCAGGATAATCGTGTGCTTCTTCGCTTTCTTATCTCATCAAAAAATAACAATTATTTTTTTGAACTCTTTTGTGCACGCTGTAATATTCTATAGCATTGAAGGCCACACATCAAGTAATCTATTTGTAGGTTTATAATGACTCCAAAATAAGGAGAAGTCATCAATTCGACTGCATGTTTATTTTAATTATTTTTTGTATGTCTATTACGCAATTAATCGGCCAGTTACGAATCGATTTTGAAACTTTTTTTCAAATGGTAGGTTATAAATATATAAAGATAGGTTTCCAGGTGCTCCCGTATAAATGTTATTATATCTTTTTTTTTGTAATTCACCTCGTCATTGATTACGTAGCTTAAAGTCTAATTTTCTTTAAAAATGGCTTGATGCGTAACCTTCGTTAAAATTACAAAAATAACCAAACGTGTCACTCTTAACTAATGTAGTTTGTAACTTTAACTGTAAAACTTATTTAAGGCTTAGCAGTTTAGCACAACTAATTTCGATTACTCATTTTTTCAGGAAAAAGCCTCACTCGACCCTTTAACATTGAAAGCTATACTGAAACGATCAAATGGCAGAAGTTTAAGCGAAATCTTACAACAACACAATCTATCTTTATCAGATTTGTTAAATGGAAAAGAAAAGGCTTTGGCCATTCTAGAAAAGCAAGATGAAACAGAAAGAAGAGAGGATAAATCAGATGATTTTGAAAATGAAACTACAGAATCACAGCAACCTGAATTTGAACACACGCAAAGTGAAAACGTGCACGTTGCAGTTGATAGTACAGAAGATAAAAAAAGAACTATATCGTCTCATTTTCATTATGAAGATTTAAATAATAATAATCATAAAGCAATAAACACTATCTCACATATAAATTATGACCCTGATGAATCCATCGTCAAAAATACGCTGCGACAGCGTTATCCCGTCGTTCGTAGAAAACTTAGAATGAGGCCAGCACTAAATAATTCTCATAAAGGCCAATTAAGCAGAGATTTAATTGCTCTAACATCAATGAAATACCAGAATAGTAGAAACACTTCTAAGTTCAGAGACAGGAGAAAGACAATACCATTATACGCAAGATTAACGAAACCTCAAAGTTCTACTACAACGCAAAATTATGTAGATGATGCGGAAACAACTACATACTTTCCAGCAGAACTGACGACACAGTATGAATCTGAAACTCTGCCTTCTGAAAGTGTTACAGATATAACTAATGCAATGACTGAAAACGACGAAGTGGAATCTGTAAACATAGCAGATTCTAATAACACGATTAACAATACGGATTGTACAACTAAAGAAACAACAACAATTGAAGATGAACCCGAATACAAAGTACAAGTAACAGAAAAACCAAAAGTCGATCTCGCTGTTAAAATTCCAATGAACGCGTCAAGTTTAAGAAGACAAGCTTTCAATAACAGACTAAAACGTAAAAGAATGAAACAACAGTCTTCAACAGAAGCGCCACAGGATTATGATATTAAAAATATTTTAAACATGGCTAATCTAGTGCCAGCTTCTGAATTTGTTGCAAAAACAAAAGTACCAACCACAATTTCAGATCCACAAGATGATTACACAACTTTGGAAGATTTTATAACGACTGAGCCAACTGTAAGAACGACGAAGAAGAAATACAACCGCAAACTACCTACTACTACTACTGTAAAGACAACGACTACGTCTGAAGTAACTGCAAAAATAGAAATACAAGAGATTCTTAATGATACTACCAGTAAGTACTTTTTTATAATATTGTCGAGCAAACAAGCTAACGGGTTTCCTGTTATTAATAAAACACAAGTCTCGTTTAAGCACCAGAAGGTTTGTGTATAGGGTTACATTTAAAGCACCAGCCAAACGGTCGATCGAGAAACGGTTCAAAATCAATAACACTTTCGATCTACGGAAATACTAAAAATTAAAAAAATATATGATTTTCATCCGATGCAAAATACAAGAAGCATGGTCATAACCTAAACAAAGTGTAAAACACCCTCTTTGTTGAAAATTGGCGGTCCTTTCAAAGTTACCCTGTATATATGGTGGGCTGCCAGTCTGAGGCTGAATAAATTACAATGGCTAGACACACTCCATGAACAAGACAATTGTGCGTGTTGGAGCCATGATGGCAGGAATATATAGTAGTACACATGTGGTGAGTTATCCCGAAACTCTACCAACTCCTATAGTTTGGTAAGTACAGTTGGAGTATGTGTAGTCTCCTAAGGAGACCGAGAAAATCAAGAGTTACTTTTAGTTTTTCACAGATCAATATGTGTACAATAAAATACAACTTTTATACAAGTACGAATTTAAAAGCTGTAAAATGAAACATCTAAGTCATCTTAATCAATTTCTAATGAGCCAAAGAGGGGATTTGGATAGTTGTTCAGGCGGGTTGGAAGATATACCTTTTACCATAGTCAAACATCACCATTACGGAACATATATATACTATAACGTTATTGTATGGAAGTGAGAGTTGGGTATGTCAGAAAGATCATGAAAGTAGGATAAATGCGGTCGAAATGAGAGCACTACGGAAAATCTGTGGTGTAACGCTCGCTGACCGCATTCGTAACAGTGAGATCCAAGAAAGAGTGGGATTGAAAGAAAGTGTTGGTGTTAAAATGCGAAAGGGCATGCTCCGCTGGTTCGGGCATGTGGAAAGAATGACAGATGAAAGATTGACAAAGCAGATATACAATGCGAATGTGGATGGATGTAGGTACCCGGGGAGACCAAGGCTGACATTTCACGATCAGATCAATCGAATATTATCCGAGGGTGGTGTCAAGAGTCTCCGAAACCGGCGTGTTTGTATGAAAAGGGTAATGAATGTGAAGGAAGCAAGACAGGTTTGTCAGGATCGTGAGGTCTGGCACTCGATACTCTCTGCCTACCCCGTAAGGGACTTGGCGTGAAGATATGTATGTATGTGTATATATACTAATAGGCGCGCGCGTTTTAATAATATATCCGAGCATGTTATATTAACGTGTTAATATAAAATCGGTCTATTGAATGCCAAAAAGTGTAAGTTTAAAATTTCTGACAACTTGAACGTGACTTTCGGAAGTAGGAAAGTCAAAAATTCTCAAACAACAAGTCATCTACGTTCATTATCCTGAACGGCTGACATATTATGCCAGTCCACAATAGGCAAGTACACTATCAATATCTGATTCGCAAGCATATGATCAAGTATCTGTAATTGTTCTTTTAGCTAATAGACGCACACTGCACCGCTAAATGTCGCATGTTTATGCGCATGCACGTTTAGCATATTGGTGGTAATTCTGCTGTTCACAAACTAAACTTATTTTAGATGCATACTGTCTTTTTCAAATGAAACAAAAATAAAAGAGATGGAAGGTTTTAGACATGTCAGTATAGTCCGAACATGTCAAATCGTGATGTTTTTAAGCGAAGCTTTCCGAGTGATCGATTAAACGTCTATAGAACTGACGTGTACAGACTAATTTGACAGCACTAAAAGTGTTTTGTCTCTTTCTGTTACTTTCGTTGAAAGAAGACAGCGATAATTTAAAATTAGTTTAGTAAGTGCGCAACAAAATTACCAGCATTATCTGCCCTATCTGTATCAATAACAAATCCCTGAATTATAATGATTAATTTAACGCATTTACTGGCAATACATAATATAGTTTAATAGATGGTAAATTACTCAGCAATGTCCACCAGAGGGTCGACTTAACGATAATATTCGTATAGTTACAAACTAGGGGTAGAATAAATTTGTCTTACATTTTTTTATTTATTTATAATTTTACATGAATATAATGTCATAATGTATGTATATATCTTGTGTATTATGTACTTCAGGTAACGAGCGGCTAGCAAGAATATTAAAAGAACGGAATATGACTCTAAATGAATTGGTAGCACAAAGAGAACGAGGATCTAGCCACGTTCACTTAGCGGACATATTCCACAATGCTTCTAAAGAACCGAACCCACCAGAACCATTTTTGTCAAAATCTTTAATAGAGCCTATTTCGAAGGAAACATATCCGCTGAGAGCCCTTTTAGATGCAAATCAACACGATCCGAAGGCAACAACCATGGATTCCATTTTAGTCCAGTCGAGCTTTGTGTCTAAACCAATAGTCATGGATTTCGGCAACAACGTTAACGAAAACAGTGAGAACATGGGGATTAGAACAATTGGAAATTATACACAGAAAATTGAAAAACAAAAAGAATATAAGCCATCTCAAAATAAAGAAACAGATGAATCTCTGAAAGATCAAAACATAATCAAAATAGATAATGGAAATGATTTGAGGGATGGCAGAGCTTTAAATGCTGAAAAGAACCCAATAACATGGAATGAAATCATTTCTTTCATTCAGAAAAACAAACACAATTCAACCAATCCGATAATAGCAGAATATAACGGTAAGTACATATAATAATATGTAAGATACTAATTAAAGTATCTTCACGCCCATATCCCCGAAGAGGTAGGCAGAGGCACACCTAGGGCACCCACGACTAGCCGAAGATACTAAGTCCCATAATGTGATAGGTGGCAAGCCTATCGCCAATCGGGCACGTTTCCAATCCCGACCAACATTTTTTTATTAGAAAATTGGAAAAATCCAATTTTCTTTTTATTGGCCGACTCGGGATTCGAACCCGAGACCTCATGCAGTCAAGTCCAACAAACTTTTAAACAGTTAAATAATCTAGTAATTTAGACGAATTAAATATTTATTTTTTGCAATCACTCAGACTATTCGGTAGACCTTTAAAGAGCTCGTCCGATATCATTGATTTACCCACTCCTACCGTTAAACGTCATTGTCAGTCTGTAGGGTTCCAGTAGTTAGGATGACAGTTCTATAGGGTTACTCTTGAATCTGGATTTTATGTAAATTGGAAATTGGACTCGTTTTTGTTATTTTAGGTACTCTTGAACACAGTTGTAACTTCTAGGGGCTTATTACCATTTAATTTTAAAAGAATAAGAACGAATTTTTATTTTATACAACGACTCCCATTAAATATATTATTGTTCATAAGTAACTTAATGTCAATTATTCGTTCAAGACTACCTAAAATGCTATATTCAATTCGAATTTTCATTATTTCATAAATCGAACTTCGAGAGTAACCGTACTGGTTTAAAAATTAAAAACACACTGATATAAAAAGCAAATATATCTTTATCACTATCGGTGGTTATACAGGATTACATCTAAAGCACCAGCCAGATATTGAGAAACCGTTCGGAATCGATTTATGAAAACAAACTCAAAATTTAAAAAAAAACAATTTACAATTTTTATTCTATGTAAAATACGAGATGCATAGTTATGACGTAAACAAAGCTTAAAATTAGCTTCCACCGACCGCAATCGCATTCGCACGTTGGTGACTTCATGGCTCGTACTAGGTACGACGTAGCGTAACAACAAGTGAAGCATTTTTGCGGACTCCTTTATGTTTATGTTTATTTATTTATTTGCCTTCAGTAGTGTACATATTAGATCTTACATTCTATACATAGTGCTTACTACTATACCAATGATTGGCATGCAAATATAATATAATTATTTTAAAAGACGTTAAATTAATCCACATTTTAAAATTAAAAAAAAATAATGAAAAATGTTAATAACAAATAATTACATGTTATCAATTAATGTCAAAGAAATAATATTAGGCACATAATGTCAAAATAATAATTAATAATAGTCATGTCAATTCGGATAGTTTTAAATAAAATTCAATAATTCAAATTAAAAAAGAAAACATTATATATAACCATATAACTTTACTTGAATTTTACTGCTAGAAAGTGTTTGTCTGCAAAATATTCATCTAAATTGTAGTATGCCTTTTCTTTAAGGCACCTAGTTATCACTCTCTTGAAACGAAGTATAGGTAGTTCCCTGATATTTTGTGGAATTTTGTTATAAATTTTAATTAGCATAGCATGACAGTTTTTCCTATAAAAGGCTGTCCTACCTGAAGGTACTTTAAATTCATGTTTATAAAATGTAAACATTACAACTTGGCAAGAATATTTAAAATGTATTACCATTTAACCCTATATCCCCTTATATTGAAATTTGGCCGGTCCTTTCAAAGTTACCCTGTATACGGCAGAACATAGCCTGTTCCGTTACTTTTTACAATCTAATCTTATTGAAACATTCTAAAATAAACATTTATTTTCAGGTCTCCCCACACAAGAAACATTCAGTGAGCCTAAAATCAATATTACACCAGATGTAGATACCATCAGCATTTTGGAGAATTTAAAACATATTAAGGACAACTTCGACAACGACATTAAAATAATAACAAGTGAAGAGAGGGAAGTGAAAAAACTAGAAAGTTCCAAATCGCCACATCTAGGAGTCATACCAGAGTCCGTCTATAGTAATACAAAATCAGTAACAGTGGCTACCGCTGGTATAATTGGACTTTCCCTCGTCGTTTTTCTGCTAACATATTCAATACTAAAATGGAGACAACAGAGTAAAATATTCCATAATAAACCCAAGTTGGAGGGATTGCCGACACCAGTTTTTGAAAATAGAAAGGGTCTTATGTTAAACAGCAGTACAAGGAGCAAGAGTCCAATGATAACTTCCACAAATGTGTACACAGTTGACTCTTTGGACACACACAAAGGCAATGATTCTCCCGAATACATGTGGGATAGCTTGAGAAAACCATTTCAATAACTGACTTAAAATTAGACTGAAACGTATTATATTCTTTATTTATTTCTTAAGGTAGTAATTTTAAATGCATTTTTGTGCATAATTTTAAGGATTAAGTGACCTGATATTAGTAAATGCTAATTATTAAGCTTATGAGCTTTGGATAAAATAGCGTGTACATGGAGCACGCGCCCAACGAATTGACGCCTGACTCCTGCGCAAAGGCATGGTTCATTTTTCAACTCTCAAGTGGACGCCTGCTCCATATAACCCAGTGACTTAATGTAGGCTCTAAGTTTTGTTATGGATTTGTTAAAATTTAAAAAAAAAACAATAAACGTTAATGTCAAAACATATGTTATTTCGAAACTTTTTTGTTAACCCTTGTTGAAATTTGAAAGAAAAAATAATTTACAGACTAATAAACTAGTCCTACCATCATAAAGCCAGAGTTAGTTATTACCGTTTAATTAAATTTACCAGTAATTTTAGTAACGCAAGCGCCTTAGGTTTGCAATGTACTACTACCACCTTTGTTGTCTATAGGCAACGCATATTAACCATCAGAAAATGTGTGTAGTTATAGTGTAGTCTTTTGATTGCTCAAGGATTCATACGTTTCCTATATATCTATTCGTCTTTACGAATATCTAAAATTAGATCTTTGACAAGGGATAATTAACAACGGTTTTTTGTATATACGAATTCGTCATAAGTATGGAAAGCCAAACTTTCACAAAATCACAATAATTGACAATCTAGTATCTGGAAGAAATTAATAACATTTAGTTTCTATTGAATACGTATATAGAAAAAAAATGTGGGTAATCCCAAAAAACCCTCAAATTAAGTATGAGATAAAAAAAATGTGGCTAATTCCAAAAAACCCTTCGAATTAAGTATTCGGGTTTCAAAATAACTAAATAGTATTCGTATTATTAGTATACGTAATCATTCACCTTTTTTTCAGTAAACATATCTTCATAACAGAAACTAAATGCAATTAATTACTTCCAGAAAGGTAACGTCGAAAAGTGTACCTTTGTGAAAGTTTACGACTTTTTCTGTTGAGTCAAATTTGTTTGATCGTGTTTCGGTTCCCACACTTATTTAAAGAATTTTTTGAGAATCATGATTCAATTGACGGGTCAGGCAACAAAAAACATATTTATTAATTTTCTATTTATACAATGTTGTCCTAAGATTAGATGAGTACTCGGTAGGCGATAGGTTTACCACCTATCACATTGTGAAACTTAGTATCTTCGGCTTGTTGTGTATGCCCCGGTTGTATCTCTGCCCATGGATATGGGCGTCAAGATACTTTTTATAAACATGTGGTTCCTAATAAGAATGTAAAGCATTCTGTACATTAAGCCATTAAGTAGATTCCAAGTAAAAATTACCATGTGTTTTTACGTGCATCCGAGAGCGTATCGTCACAGTAATAGATTTACATACTTACTTAGTATACTTTTCAATTAAAAAGTATACCATATTGCCATACAAAAAAAAAATCAGACACATGTTTAACGCAACACTATTTACAATTGATATTCAACCAATGACATATTACACGTGGATGACATGGCAGCACGTTGTGAATTAAATTTTAGGCGGTGTTTAGTCAATCATGTGTTTAAAGAGTGTTTAATTCTTTTGTAGTAAGGCGGGAAAAGTCCAAGTTATAAATAAAAGTGGACATTTTTCTGACAAGTATTTAATATTTATGACGATATTTGTCAAAACAATGTATTGTCTTGTCTAAGTAATAATCACTGGTGGTAATTTTGTTGCGCACTTTCTAAACTTATTTTAAGTTATCGCTGTCTTCTTTCAACGAAAGAAACAGAAAGAGACAATACACTTTTAGCGCTGTCAAATTAGACCGTACACGTCATTTCTACAGACGTTTAAACTATTACTCGGAAAACGTCGATTAAAAACACCGCGATTTGACATGTTCGGACTAATCTGACGTGTCTAAAACGTTCCATCTCTTTTGTATTTGTTTCATTTGAGAAAGATAGCATGCATGCACCACTATAAGATGTACTCAAAACATTATGTGCTCACTTTAACAACTCATCCACATTAATTGCTCGTGTTGGTCTGGGATGCATTGAAGTATAGACTATCTGCCTTCCTGCCAGACAGCTCGTAAAAGGCGGGCATAGGCTTACCGTCACTAACACCGAGACATCTAACAAGATGGCAGAGTTTCGCAGTACCACCCCATTAGCTATTCGTGCCTCCATAACGTCAGCAATTGCCGTTGACGTTTTCCGATTCGGAGGATAACATAGCCGGAACACTTATTTTACTCAAAGCCTTCCATTTCGATCTCAGGTTGGCAACGCACCATTAGCATCTTTGGTGTCTCTAGGCGCATGAATTTCTTACCATCAGGAAATTCGTCTGCTTATTTGCCTTCCAACATCACAAAAAAATTAATAAAATAGTAATATCGATTAAACCAAACTCCAGACCAATAAAATGTCAGAATTTGGCATTTTCTCTTCGCCAATGAAATGCAGCATATTCAAACTTACCTGTAGTTTTCGAATGTGAATATTTCTTGCAACTTTTTTAAAACTGGCAAATTTAAAGTTTGAATTTTGCTATTGAAGTACGCGTATTGCCTTGCTATACTCCGATATAACTTCAGTGATGATTCGAAGACATGTGAAGGCTGAAAAAATACATTGGTTAATGAAAAATATTCATGTACAACTTATTTTCAATTGACATATCTATCCTATTAATATTATAAATGCGAAAGTTTGTATATATGGATGTTTGTTACTCTTTCACGCAAAAACTACAAAGCCGATTACGATGAAATTTGGTATGTAGGTAGCTGAAGACCCAGAATAACATATAGGCTACTTTTCCCGGAATCCCGAAGTTCCCGCGGGATTGAGACTTACGCGGGTGAAACCGCGGGGCGCAGCTAGGATTCAATAATTTCCATGATATCTTACAGCAACTACTCTGTAGCAACTGCAACGGTCGAAAGACTATGACGCCGCCACTTACACCCGTCTCCGAATAAAACTACCTACATACTATGATATCAAGATAGAGATATAGCAGATTGTATGTTTTTTTACAAAGTTTAGCACACATAAATTTTAGAATACCTAGACCCGTATCACGGTTACACAATCATCATCATCATCATCATCATCATCAGCCGGAGGACGTCCACTGCTGGACATAGGCCTCCCCCAAAGAGCGCAAGTAACGGTCACCAGCCGCTTGTATGCAGCGACTCCCCGCGACTTTGACCAGGTCATCAGTCCACCGGGTGGGAGGTCGTCCAACACTACGTCCTCCGGTGCGGGGCCGCCACTCGAGAACCTTTCTTCCCCAGCGGTCATCGGTTCTGCGAGCAATGTGGCCTGCCCATTGCCACTTCAACTTGCTAACTCTCTGAGCTATGTCGGTTACTCTCGTTCTCTTGCGGATCACCGAATTACAGATCATATCTCGCAGAGAAACACCGAGTTCCACAATCGTAAGACTTTAAACTTGCCTGACATAACAACTAATTTGGGACTACATTCGCTTAACTGTCGAAAACTTAACCAATGTATTATCTTGGATATCTTCAATGGTTAGCTACCTTCAATCAAAAGCAGTTATAAGAAACTGTTTTGTTAGATAATATCAAAGTTTTATTTAGGATTAAGAACGGTACTAAACTGAACCAGTCGCTTTTTGTTATTAATTTATTTAGCATGCTGTGTTTACATCTAGAAAAGGTCAGCTTAGAAAATGTTTATTTCATATGGATTAATCTAAAATGTGTTATAAAAGTTGTATCTCAATTTTGTAGACCTAATAAAAAAAAGTATCTTCACGCCCACATCCCCGAAGAGGTAGGCAGAGGCACAACCAGGGTACCCACGACTAGTCGAAGATACTAAGTCCCACAATGTGACAGGTGGCAAGCCTATCGCCAACCGGGCACATATCCTATCCCGAGCAACATTTTTTTTAATCAGAAAATTGGAAAAACCCAATTCTCTTTTGTTGCCTGACCCGGGACTCGAACCCAGGACCTCATGCAGTCAAGTCCAACAACTGAACCGCTAGACCACAGAGAAAGAAATGATATAAAAGTCTAATATACATAGATCACTGTGATTTATAGTACTGTTGGTAGTTGAATTACTCACACATAAATGATTTAGTTTTACCATAGGAATCCATGAACATATTGGGAATATTGGGGGAGAATAATTAATGCTCTTTTCAAGCTCTACATACACACATACATATCTTCACGCCAAGTCCCTTACGGGGTAGGCAGAGAGTATCGAGTGCCAGACCTCACGATCCTGACAAACCTGTCTTGCTTCCTTCACATTCATTACCCTTTTCATACAAACACGCCGGTTTCGGAGACTCTTGACACCACCCTCGGATAATATCCGATTGATCTGATCGTGAAATGTCAGCCTTGGTCTCCCCGGGTACCTACATCCATCCACATTCGCATTGTATATCTATTGTAGCTCTATTCTGTGTTATAATTCATAAAGTTGTTTAGCTTTTTTCAATTAAAAACTACGGGTCGTCAGATAACTACGCCAAAATATTTAATTCACGTTATTAGTTGATCTTTAGGATGCTTTATACACTAAGCACTGTGATAACCGCCAACTCTGAGTAAAAAAAATCTAATCTAATCAGTATGTTTCTTTACATTTTCATTAATTAACACATTCATTGTTCATCTAAGAGAGGTGAAACTAGCTCAACTTTGTTAGATTTACTGTATTTAATAAATAAAGATCCCTGAGCAAATTGAGAGTAGTCGTTCTTTTGTAATGTAATTTTTAAGACCTATGACTGTACCTACTTCTATAAATAATTGAATTGAATTGAAAAAAAAAATATATATTATATAAATTGTTCTGCCCCAAAGTAAGCAAGTTATATGCCTGTTATGTATGTTAGGCTAGAATATGAATACATAGATATATTTAAATAAATATATTTAATAAACACCCAGACGAAGACCAAAATACAGACATATATGTTTATCACACTATTGTCTGCTCCTAATTGGAACCAAAACCGAGGCTTGCGGTTGGTAGGTGGAATTAGGTGTTAAAGCTAAACCCTCGACCAGCAAAGCAATCGAACCAAACAAACATATAATAAATAATAATGGTACATACCCTTAATTCAGCTAGTTCATCGCTTGAGAAATAAAGAACTGTTGTGTATTTATTTGGTAAAATATCAATATAAGGTTTCCAAAAGGATTCTGAAAGGAATATATAATAAATTATTATCCCTGTTAAATTACATAGTATTGATCTAACTCAAATATAGAATTTACATACTCTTCATCATTAAAAATATCACTTGCATTTTTATGTAGATATAGTATTAGTATAGTAGTACTAATAGTATACTTACTAAAATTAAGTGTGTTAACAGACAAATTATCACATTTAAACTTGTCTGTCCAACAAGTTTAAATGTGATAATCTGTCTCTTATGTTTTTAAAGATAACATTAGACCAATTTTCACAAACTTTGATATGTATATAGTTAAAGGTGTAAGTTTAAATATCAGGTTCTTTTCTAAAACGAACTACCAAATTATGATTACATAGGTTGTATGGAAATATATTATTTGCTGACAAAGTTGTAGATAACCAGCCAGTAGCATATTTACCTGAATTTGCTTTTTCTAATAGTAAAAATAATGCTAAAGTAATATTTGGCATGTTTTGTAAAAGAGGATCTATGGTAATAAATTCTGCTAATTCTGAATTCTTTGCATCTCTTTCACTTATCATCAACTTGCTTGGAACAGTAAGAATGAGAGAGCCTTCTGGAAAGTGTTTGTTTGCTTTCAATCCAAGATCATAGCCTTCAAACTCACTTATCTCCACTCCTGGAATAAAAAATAATACATTTTTTACTGACATTGATCATTTTTTATTAACATTTTTCTATGTTGATCCCAGACTCATTTGACAAATATATGCAGCCCTATTTAAAAGTTAGGGTATGCTTACCTTCATTACATAGCCTCTGATTAAAAAAGCTCCTTTAATATGTTTCTTATTTCGTAATTACTAGTATATATATTTAAAGTGTAGATACAAGTATAACTTTTAAAAAATAAATATATAAATTTATGTTTATCACAAACTGCCTGCCCCCATCAGAAATCAAACCTGGTTCAAATCAAAATTGAATGCGATACTTTTAAACTGTCAATCATAGCAAGTCTAAGCCTTAAGATACAAACTAATATCTAGATAATAAAAATTATGTATATAATCAGATAAACTGTAACCACAAATTACATAGTTGCGATAAAAATGTTATTCAATATACCATTATATACTTATACATTTACAGTACATGTGTAGTGTATATAATAAATAAACCCAGGAATTAAGCCTTATAGATTGTTGGTTGACTTGAATGTGTCTATCAGCTTATATTGCAAGTCCTATGGTAATACCATACTTAATAAATTTGGTACTACTTTATTTGATATGAATTTTGGAAAATTGCATAATTTTCAAGTACATTTTTTTATGATAATAGAAGGCAAACAAGCAGACAGATTTCCTGATGGTAAGAATTTCACGGTGACTCAAGACACCATAGGTGGTTATGGTGCATTGCCAACCTGAGCTAGGGTGTTAGGCCTCAAGCAAATGTAAGTTTACCTGCTACCTTAGCCTCCGAACTGGGACACATCAACAGCAAGCATTGGAGGTTATGGCGGCAGGAATAGGTAAGGCGGTGGTACCAATCTGGCAAGTCTCTGTAAAACTCTGAGACCTAGCAGATGGTCTATTCTACAAAGCAGCCCGGACCAACACCGGGAAAACTTAGTGAGCGTTACTTTACAAGCAACAATAATAAGTGGAAAATGAGGTAAAGATATAATTATTATTTTTATCTACTTAAGATTTCATGTAACGGAATCAAAAAAAGTAGTCCATGGATGATAAAATACCCAAAGTACTGAAAGTTATTAACATTTATTTAGACTTTTATTTAATCATACTATGTAGGTTAAACAGCTTTAATGTCAATTTTAAATTTCATGAATGCAAACAAACACATTTGTAATGAATTTAAATGAAAAAATTATTTCATTTTTAATTGTGGTTGTAACTTAGACTTACTCTTAGAGAGTACAGGTGTAAAGATACTTTATTACAATAATTAAAAATATTTGAGGTGGGCCAATAAAAAAATTTAATAGTGCTATTGATAGGTTTGCCAACTACACTACCTACCGAAGTAAAAAAAATATTATAACAAAAGGAAAAGATAGCTGTCAGCTTCTGCTGTAGTACCAATTTAGAAGAATCTTTGCAGATTTTCAGATTTAGATTACTATATTCACTGGAACCGTACTAACAGTTGATGCAAAATATGTCCATATCAATATAAAGCTACCATCAGATCAAACTCTACCATTTACTGTCTGACTATGATGGAATTCTTAAGACATACTCTAGTATGTCTGAAGTATTCCATTACTCCCTAGTATGCGATAAAGTTATAACTACTCATCCTAAAAATGATACACTTATCAAAACACTCATAAAGTTATATCTATAGTATTACTTTGAACTTGAAAAAAATGGTAAAACAAGCATAATACTTTAAGTTATCTTTATATTATGATGCAAAACATGAGAGTAAAAAGCATAGAATGTAAAAAGTGAATTGTCTTCGCGCCCGTCTCCCAAAGATATAGGTAATACCAGGGTACCCACTAACTTATCATACAGCATATTGAAATGTTCAATGGATAAACGACCTACCTTCAAATTCAGCTCCATTCTCTTTTAACCACCGAGTATACCTTTCTAAATTACTATTTCTTGAAGTTTTTTCACTATTGGTAAAAGCAGCTTCAAAGTTGATTATTTCTTTGACGATTGATTCTATTTGTAAATGATGCTCCCAACTTTTTGAAACAGTACCAGATGCTTGAAATATACTTGTTAATTTAAGTAACTTGTCTACCAATATTAATAATTCCCTCTGTTTTTGCTGAAAGAATTTATTTCCGTCTTTACGTTTTTTTGCAACATGTTTAGCTTGCAATTTTCGTCCCATTATTAGGCTTGAGTTAAATCTTTGCGAGATTTATTCACTAGCTATCTTCTCACAATGAAGAATGAAAAATGAGGCATCTAAAATCTGTAACGTGGGAAAAATTAAATCTAAAAATAGTCCAAAACAAACTGAAAAGTGAAATCTGATTTCTGTTATTTTTGAGACACTGACACTTGACAGTGACACAAAACGTCAAGGAGCTGACATTTTATAGCACAGACTAAAAAAGATAATTGTTGAATGTGAAAAAATGTGTCTAGCATAAACATTCAAATTCAGTTAAAATTGCATTATGTTTAAATATTGTGCTTCACAACCCTTTTTAACCAACCTGGGATAAGAAGAGGTACATCTACATCAGACTCTTTTTTATGTATGATAATCAATTTCTTCGACATTGCTGAACCGATTTTTTAAAATTATTTTCTGTCTGAATAAACTTGTCATCGTAGGTAAGAACTTCCTATTGCAACTAAGTAGTTATGGATCTTGATGGAATTCCAGGTAAATCAAGGAAAATATTTGACCAAAAGTGAAAACAATGCAATTATGCAAAGCATGTGGATTATATTGTTATTTTTGCAACATGTGTGTGTGTGTGTGTGTGTGTGTGTGTATGTGTGTGAGTGTGTATGTGTGTGAGAGACAGTGCATGTGTAAGTGCGTTCGTGCGTACGGTTGATGGTGATTATTGAACATATTTAAATTTAGTACTATTAACATCAGGGTATTTTTTTTTTGCCTTTCTAGTTTCTATACGATATTGACTTCGAGTACATGAGGTCTGGGGTTTAACTTTTCGGCATTTTTTTTAATCAAAATAACATTGCCCGGGCTTGAATATTTATGTGCCCAGTTGTCGGCTTGCTACCTTTTTTGACATTGTGGGACTATGAAGTAACTTTGGTCACTTCTCGGCTAATCGTGGGTTCCATGGTTGTGCCTCTGCATACGGCTTCAGGGCTATGGGTGTGTGGTCACACTTATCCATTTGTCAATATGCATATAGTTTTGCAGGCGTTTATGAAAAGTCGATTGACACATTCACAGTCCCAACACATTTGTGATAAAACTACCATCCCCCAGACAAATCATACATCACTTCATCACATTTAAATGTTTGAGTTCTTACATACTTATATACATATCGCCATGCCAAGTCCCTTACGGAGTAGGCAGAAAGCATCGAGTGCCAAACCTCACGATCCCAGTGAACTTGTCTGGTTTACTCTACCTTCATTATTTACCCTTTTCATACAAACATACTGGTTTCGGAGTTTCTTGACACCACTTTCGGATAGGTATGTACTGTTCCAGCTATTTGATCGTGGAATGTCAACCTAGGTCATCCACATTCGCATTGTGCTACATCTGCTTTGTAAATTTTTCATCTGTCATTCCTTTCACATGACCGAACCAGTGGAGCGTGCCCTAGAATATTAAACACCAACTCTTTATTTCCATCCCACTCTTTCTCGGAGCTCACTGTTACGAATGCGGTCAGCGAGCGTTACAATACAGATTTTCCGTAGTTCTCTCATTTCGACCGCATTTATTCTACTTTGATGCTTTTTCTAACATACCCAGCTCTCGTTTCCATGCAACAGCGTTGGGATAAGCACAGAATTATGCATAGCGAGTTTTGAGCTTGAGTTTTAAGTTTTTGAATGTGTAAAACTGTTATTTGATACAAAAAATTGGGGTCGATTTATAGCTATTGTTGATTCCGTGTGCATTTAAAAGCCCGGTGAAGTTGTAAAAACCTCGCAGTAAGCAACAATTTAGTTCAAAAAAAGTGTGCTTTTAAGACGAATTTAATCCTCAGAAACCTTATCTATGTGCACGAAACTGTTATATTTATTATTTGAAAATGACAACATAAACTAACATGATTTAAATAATATAGAATAGCATTGCAAAAATTCAAGTTTTACCAAAAGTGCTTCATGGCATAAAGCTGTCCGAACCCATAAATATGCCATTTCAACACAGGGTTCATAGTTGAATGGACGTTGATATTTGCAGTTAATCTGGCAATGACAATGGTACACTGAACACTTGGCAAGCGCGAGACGATTCCACGAAGTCATTTGAAATCGCCCCAGTTTTCTTCATAAGAACTGCCATCTGAACTTCACAGCATTTATAATCTGCAATATTCTTACATAATAACGTAAATTAACAGTTTAATCCCAACTGTCAGCAGATTATTTTCGAGCGACCTCAAAAGGCAGATTTTCCGATGAACTCATATATAAAGATAATATGATTAGTGTAATGATCTGAGGTACGACTGTAACCATTTTTTATAAGCTAAAAGTCTCTAAGCGTTTGCTTCTTAGGGAACCATTACACGATATATTTTGCTGTTAGTTTTACCATAATCGCTGGATTGATTGGCGGATAACTTAACATGTAAGTTGGTGACTGATGTTTGCGTGAAGTTAATAACTGTTGCTAACTATAATTCAAACGTAATTCATTGACTGTGGTAAAACTGACAGCGTAATTTATTAAGTAAAAAAATGTTCCGTCAAGCGGATTATGTAATTCCCTAATTAAAAAATATTAAATATGTATTGTAAATTAAACATATCTATTAAATAACACTAAGATATTCTATACTAAATACTTTTATTGGGACGCTTTGCTATTTGCTTTGTAGTACAAAGCTTTTGAATTTATTTGAATTTTGAACTTAATTTTACTCCTACGCTTAACGTAACTTTAACGTTTATTAATATGACGGTAGTGGTTTTAAACAATGCCATGTATAAGTATACTAATAGTTGTAAATCTTTGGTAATAAATTAAAAAAATGAGCGTCTTACTCACAGTTGGAACTATTATTTTTATGATATTGGAAGGCAAACAAGCAGACGGATTTTCTGATTGTAAGAAATTCACACCGTCTAAAGACACCGAAGGTGGTAATAGTGCCTTGTGAATCTGAGGCCGGGATGTTAAGCCTCGAGCAAAAGTAAGTTTGCCGGCTACCTTATCCTTCGAACTGGACCACGTCATCGGCAAGCACTGATGTTATGGCGGCAGGAATAGGTAAGGCGCCCGGGTACCAATCCGGGTGAGTCGCTGCAAAACTCTACCATTTACTTCTTTGCCTTCCATTATCTTAAAAAAAATCCACCGAAATGGCGAGGCTCACAGTCGATTCCCTACGGTAGCACCCATTAACTGTGTGGTGAATATTTAGTTGTCTGCATTTCTGGGTCTGGGTGGTCGTTAAATTGATTACAGTAGATATAGATATTATTATTGCATCGACCCCCTCCTTGGTCGAGTGGCTAGCTTACACGCCCAACTACACCGATCAACCGCGACTCTCAGGTTTGATTCCCGACGGGGGCAGCCATTTGTGAATAGCATTTACTTGTCTGCATTTCTGGGTCTGAGTGTGTAATAAATTTATTCTGGTATCTATTTAAATATTTCTATGTATTAGTATCGTTGACTAACACCTATAACACAAGCATATAACTTGCTTTCTTTAATATAAGATTCAATTTGTATAACTAGTCCAGAGAAATTTATTGACTTACTAGCTGCGCCCCGCGGTTTCACCAGCGTAAGTCCCAATCCCGCGGGAATTCCGGGATAAAAAGTAGCCTATATGTTATTCTGGGTCTTCAGCTACCTACATACCAAATTTCATCGTAATCGGCTTTGTAGTTTTTGCGTGAAAGAGTAACAAACATCCATACATACAAACTTTCGCATTTATAATATTAATAGGATTGGTATCGTTGACTAACACCCAAGAAGGCGGCTTTACTTGCAAATTTAAAACGCATGCTAACGGATAACCGCTAGTTAATTTATAAATCATATATGTTTGTTACAGCAATCAGAAATGTCACGCGAAATGTTAACAGAGGATAATCATAGGCCTGAAGAATATGCAGCTGCATGAATGTCTCTGTGAAATTAGTTTATAACAAATACCTTAGCGACACGCCTTTCATTATGAAGTCACCGCCAGACCTATTATGTATTGTTTTAAACATAGAGTAGGGTAGGTGAGAAAATTTAAAGTGAAATTGTAGGTGCTTTAATTTCAATATTGTTCCGACTAGTCTAAACAAATACTTTACTTAGATTATCTTCACGACCGTATCCCCGAAGAGGTAGGCAGAGGCATCCACGACTAGCCGAAGACGCTAGTTTCTCTTCATATGATTCTTCTCTTGACAATAGCCAATACAAAAAAAAAGAATTAGCAAAATTGGTTACCCGTGCTGGTCCGCTTTTTTTTAGAATAGACCATCTGCCTTCTTGCCAGGCAGTTCGTAAAAGGCGTGCATAGGCTTATCGTCACTTACAGTTACACCGTGATATCTGACTAGATGGTAGAGTTTCGCAGCAACACGCCCGGATTAGTACCGCAGCCGCCGCCTTACCTGTTCTTTTTTCCATAACGTCAGTGCTTGCCGCTGTCGTGTTGCGATTCGGATGAAAAGGTAAGCAAGTAAGCTTATTTTCGCTCGAGGAATAATATCCCGGCCTCAGTTTGGCAACCACCTTTTGTGTCATTAGGCGGCGTGAATTTTTTTTACCATCAGGAAATCCGTCTGTTTGTTTCCCTTTCAATATCATACAAGAAAAATCCGTTTAAGCGTGATGTGATGACCACGCGAAATGGGAATTCATTTTATATACATATTATAGAGATTATAGATGTAAGGAGATAATTATGTAAATTCTGAACAATTTTGAAAAGTTCCACCAAGGGCCGAGGATGAAAAATGTACAATTAACCTTCTAACAGTAGGTTATCTGTACACAATGCCTAAGTCTAATACCGTTTAACATTCGCTGATTGGAAATTCTATTAAAGGCTGTGAGCTCAGCAGACAGCAGTCGTGGAATATATTACTGACGCGTGTACTTAATCCAGTCTTACTGCGGTCACGAATTATTAAATGCTTTCTGATTCGCTCTTGACTCAATAATAAATTTATAAAAAATACATGTAACCGTCGTAAAAATTAAAAAGTAAGAAAGTATCTTCACGCCTGCGTCCTTGAAATAGTAACCAGTATCAACCGAAAGTACTGAACAATATGATAGGTGAAAAACCTATGGCGTTTCACGTATCTAAGTTGGGCCGCGTTGCTATGATTGGAAAGTTAAAAAAAAAACATTTGCGCATCCTGGAAAAAGAATTCTAGATAATCAGTGGTTTCGGTTTAAGTTAAGAAAGAAAAATCTAAAAAAATATATGCTGAAGCGAGAAAATACTAATAGTAATTAAAATCTAAATAACTGTAAGTATCTACACGGACACGGACACGACAATGCTAGGCACTATCATTATGATGGTAGGCATAAAAAGTTGTAGGGATCCCTCCCCGAGTAAGTTGGGATCCTACCGTCGGTGGTCCAGTTAGCAATGACCCGCTTATCTTACGCTCGTCTTACGAGCAGTCAGGCAGAAAGGCAAGTGGTCTCTTCTACACAGAGGATCCGGACCAACACGACTGAAAAAAGTTTCAATTCAATTCACATTCTTATCAAAATAGAATTAAAATTAAAAACCAATTCGTGGATTTTGATGAAATTTTAATAGGACCGCTTGAATTTTTTTTTTATGATATTGGAATGCAAACAAGCAGACGGATTTCCTGTTGGTAAGAAATTCACTCCGCCTAGAGACACCAAAGGTGGCAATGGTGCGTTGCCAATCTTAGGTTGGGTTGTTAGACCTCGAGCAAAAGTAACTTTGGTGGCTACCATATCATTCGAATCGAAACACGACAACAGCAAGCGCTGGCGTTATGGCGGCAGGAATAGGTAAGGCGGTGATACCAATCCGAGCGAGTCGCTGCAAAACTCTACCACCTAGTCAGATGTCACGGTGTTAATGACGGTAAGCCTCTGATGGCAGATAAGACACAGATGGTCTGCTAAGGAGCCCGGACCAACACCGGGGAAAAACATATAGGTACATATATCATAGTCGTTGAAAAAACTAAACACAAAATAATCGCCTCTTTTTAAAAGTCGGTTGAAAATAAATGTATAATAAAGCTTAAATGATTAAGCTTACGAATAATAAGCTCTATGTAATAGTTGTCAAGGTCTTCACACATAATTTTGCTACTTACGTAATAGTTTATAAATAGTTTTGATCATATAGGGTACAGTCAGCCTCGAATTGAAGTAACTAGAAAATTAATTACATAAATATCATGACGCCAAGTCTCTTTCGGGGTAGGCAGAGATTGTCGAATGCCAAATCTCACAATCCTTGCAAGCCTTTCTGACTTCCTCCACATTCATTAACTACACTTTTCATATAAACAAAAAAACATTAGGTACCTAATATAATATATTATCGTCTCCGTGGTCTAGCGGTTCAGGTGTTGGACTTGACTGCATGAGGTCCAGGTTTCGATTCCCGGTTCGGGCAACAAAAAGGAAAAATGGTTTTTCCAATTTTCTAATAAAAAAAATGTTTGCTCGGTATTGGATGTGTGTCCGGTTTGCCGACAGGCTTGCCACCTATCCTACTGTGGGTCTCAGTGTCTTCGGCTAGTCGTGGTTGCCCTGGTTGTACCTCTGCCTACCTATTCGGGGATACGGGAATGAAGATGCTTATTTTAAATATAATAAACTAAGAGAAATACTTGACATGAGCATTTCGCTTTTTTTTACTGAGTCTTAACTGACATCAAACGTTACAAAGAAAACCCGCCTAATGCAGTATTCCGGGATATTTTGAGAAGTTGATAATTGCATCCTCGAAGGTCATTTGAGGAAACAATTATGATTAGGAAATATAAATATGTTAGAATATTTTGCAAATTACCGAATATAATATGTACCCATATTGAAAATTACTTTTGAATCTTTTAATCTTTTAATGAATCTTTTAATGCCAAAAAAATCTCACTTTTTAGTGTAACAACAAGTACACAATAGTAGGAGAGTCATGGAAATCGCTAGTTGAGCTTTAGGTACTTTAACCAGCGAGTTGGCCTTATATTAACTCTACAAACTTCGAAGGTGGTTGTCTCCACGGTCTCGTAATTTTCTTTTTTCTTCTGAGTCTGGCCCGTGACGATGATGTTGACCCTAATGTTATAATATTTTGTAATATGATTAACATGAAAAGGATTATCCGTATTGGGTCTTTAAATTTACAATTCTTTAAAATAACACACAACGCGATAAAACAAATATTAAATTCAATTTTTTTAAGGCATTGAAAAGCAAACAAGCAGACGGACTTCCTGGTGGTAAGAAATTCATGCCGCCTAGAGACACCTAAGGTGGCAATGGTGCGTTGCCAATCTTAGGTTGGGTTTATAGACCTCGAGCAAAAGTAAGTTTGGCGGCTATCATATCATTCGAATCGCATTATCATTACCACAATGGTGCGCTGCCAACCTGATTAACCAACGTTGGCCGGGATGTTAGACCTCGAGCAAAAGTAAGTTTACCGGCTACCTTGTCCCCCGAACCAGAGCACGGCAATGGCAAGCACCGCCGTTATGACGACAGGAATGGGTACCAAAAAGGTACCAAACCGGGCGAGTCGCTGCGAAATTCTACCACCTAGTACTCGTAAAATTAATCATGGAAAGCTATATGCTTTTATTGAAACCCACTGTACTTACAAAACAAGGGTCGATAATGTTCATAATGTGAATTCATAAGGTTTTTTATTTATTCACAATAATTACTTTTTAAAAGAACGTGAAATTGAATTTGATATTTTTTCAGTTGCAACAAAAACATCATATATTTTTATACTTGTATGATATATTTCTAAATTGGTTCTGATTTTTAAATACATATCTTTGTTATAGCTTTTTCTCTTATGTAATTAACTGTTATAAATTGTGTAACATGTTGCTATGGAAGAGCGAGGCATCCTGTCACAGGTATCATTATACTTAAAAGGATGTCTCAAAAATGGTGTTTCTTTTTGTAACAATGTCATACTACAAATAAAGATATTTTCATTTTCATTTTCAGCTTTATCCAACAATTTAACTTCAGTAAAACTGCAAGAAAGACCAACTCCTATTTTCTTATTACGTCACGAGTTTTTGATGATATAAAACTGATCACCATTAGACTATCGGTTGACGTCATTGTCAATGACATGACGTCGTCATTGAGGTAAATTAAAATTATGCATTATTAATTTATTCAGAAACCGCTTGTCAAATGTTTTTAAATTATATATGGGAACATTTGGGAATCATGACAAACCTTCTAAAAAAAATGTGTGCGTGTACACACTCGTAAGAAGTGAAAAAGTGAAATTTCTTTGTGACGTTATTTTTCAAAAAATAATTTACTATATGCAACTTTACAGAAATTAGTTAAATAAAGTTTATTGCCAATCCCTACTCCGCTGGAGAAAGTATACTTCGAATCACGCGTGGTAGGGATAAGAACAAAGATGGCGCGTAACGGAAAAATGTGACGCGTAACGAAAAAATGTTACACTAAATTTTTTTCCAACCCCGATAAAGAAGTTTCACTTCAAAAAGTCAAAATCAATTGGTTATGTGACATATAATCGTGTCGCAAACATACACATACATTACTATAGATGTACTACAATAAAACGAAAAAAAAAACAGCTACAATTTTCTTACCACGTCGCAAGATTATGATGATTTTTTTTTATGTTATAGAAAGGCAAACAGGCAGACGGATTTCCTGATGGTAAGAAATTCACGCCGCCTAGAGACACCAAAGATGGTAATGGTGCGTTGCCTACCTGAGGTTGTTGTTATGTTATGTTATGTTAGGCCTCGAGCAAAAGTAAGATTACCGGCTACCTTACCCTCCGAACCGGAACACGTCATGACGTTATGGCGGCTGGAAAAGGTAAGGCGGTGGTACCAATCCGGGCGAGTCGCTGCGAAACTCTACCACCTAGATATAATCTAGATATACCGTGATCAGTTTTATAGTTGATATAAAACTGATCACGACAGCACGTGGCAGACGTCATCGTCGCTGACGTCGTCGTTAAGGTACAACATGAATATGTACGCATTATTCAGTATACCTCACAAACCGCTTGTCAGATGTGGTTAAGATTTAAATAGGAACATCTCGGAATCACCTACCTTTCTTGAAAAAGAACCATTAACATTAGCCTGTTACGTTCCGAATAACAGTGTAGCCAACATACAAAAAAGCATACAGCTAATAATGCTATAGACCATAGGGAGATCGAAAATTCCCGTCATTAGATATTATATCATCTTTGGTCTAATTTGATACGTCTGATATAGTTCTTCTCAGTCTATTGCGAGGCTATTCACCATTACAAATAAAAACTTGTAACTAAAATGTATTTTTTTGTAAAAACTTATTTCCAATTATTAAAAGAAATTGTGATATACACTGTGTCAATACTAGGAATAAAAATAATCTTGCTGTGCATGTGTCTCGTCTCCACAGAGTAAGCAATTCTTTCATGGGCCTATGTATACAGTTCTACAATAAACTTCCCACTTATATGAAAGAACTTCCAATTAATAAATTTAAGAAATGTGTTAAATGTAAATTAAATCAAAAAGGTTATTATAACATTGCTGAATATTTAACAGATAAGACTGCTTGGGATTAATTGCTCCTCATGCCAATCTCTTTTAAAATATATTGTATCATTACATAAATTATTGTAAATATATTTTAAAGTAAGAAAAGAAAAGACAAGTTCGCTGAGTTTCTTGCCGGATCTTCTCAGTGTGCGGCCGCGTTCCGATCCGGTGGTAGATTTATTATTATATATACCCGTCACAAGTGCCTCTTGTAGGTTTATGTGAAAATAAAGATGATTTATTATTATTATTATTACAATGTGAATTCGATATATGTAGTTCTGTGTCCGACAGAAGATGGCGTTACTTTGCAAACAACCATACATAAATAAATATAAGATCATGAGTTTGCTAAAAATGTATACGAATAGCGTTACTAAACAGAAGAGATGGTGCGTCGTAAATGAAGGACTTACCACAATCCCGAAGTTGAAGACCCCAAATATATCAGACTAGCTGCGCCCCGCGGTTTCACCCGCGTAAGTCCCAATCCCGCGGGAACTCTGGGATAAAAAGTAGCCTATATGTTATTCTGGGTCTTCAGCTACCTACATACCAAATTTCATCGTAATCGGGTTTGTAGTTTTTGCGTGAGAGTAACAAACATCCATACGTCCATACATACAAACTTTCGCATTTATAATATTATTAGGATATATCAATATATTATAGACAACAGGCGCCCGCTTTTCTGTTTCGGTAACGCTAAATAGCGAGTTTACCTAAGTACCTAATGTATCGCCTTTTGTATATATATATATATATTTTTTGATGGTAGTTGCCAGTATATCATCGTATTTATTTTATTGTAGGTACATTTCTACACGAAAATCAATTTGCGTTAATTTTTCTCTCAAAAATCAAAAACATCTCGATCTTCTTTCTCTCGGTCTTCGCGTGATAAAACTGAATAATTTTTTTTCTATGTATTTTCCCAGGATAAAAAGTATCCCATTTTATGCCCAGGATAATAAGGTATAATTATACCAAGTTTCATCGAAATCGAACCGTTAGTTTTCACGTGATGCCTGAACATACAGACAGACAGACACAAATTTTTTTAATCACATATTTGGGTTTGTTATCGATCCAGTAACACTATTTGCTATTTATTTTTTCAATATTTTCAATGTACAGAATTGACGCTTCTACAGATTTATTATATGTATATATAAGCTCTGTTGATAAATATTAATTATCTTTACATGAAGCCTGTTACTAGTGTCGCTAGCTGTCCAACCATATACAGGCGTCCCATTGCTGTATAACCTGACATCTCGTTATATCTTCTTCTCGCTTTTCGTAATTATGTTATGGATTTGCACACAGTTTTATGTTTGAAGATAATGATACATTTAAACTAGATAACTTAAAAGTTACTTCCAGTTGTGACTTCCAGGTTTCTTATTTATAAAGATTTATTAATATTATTTATATTGTTATAGAGTATGTCATTGTTATGAGTTTTTTTTTAATATTCTTACTATTATTATTATTATTTACTGTGCATGATGCCTTCCACTGTTTCATCACAGATTCTAATTTTTAGGGTTGGCTGGAAGAAATCTATAGACCTAGAGATAGGCCCTCCTTTTGTGCATTTCTGTTTATCACTGTCCATGTTTTATGTCATAAATTGTGTACAATAAAGAATTAAATAAATAAGTAAATAAAAGTGCTAAACTTCAAAATAAAACCTAGGTACTGACAGTAAAAACTAGGAAAATGGGAAAACAATACATTACTTTTTTTCATACAAACTGTTAATAGCTGTATACTAAGTAGGTATATAATAATAGCTGTTAATGCCTAGCAATACAAAATTCACCGAAGTGGCAAGTATTTTATAAAATTACGTAGGTATATTGGTGTCTGATTATTTATTTATAAATTCTTTTAATTTTGCCTCTTTTACCCATGAACTTCTACTGTTGTTACAAGTCCGAAGACCCCATCGTTAGTTTCTATAAATTTTTAAAGAAAGAAAAAATTTCGCCCCAGACAGGATTTGAACCTGTAACCTTTCGTCTCAAGCCGACGAATGCTCTAACCAATTGAGCTACTGAGGATTCAAGTCCCGTGGCGAAATTTTTAATTCCTTTCTAACCCGTTAACGCGGGTAGTTATGTCCTATAGATACACAATTCTGAGTACCCACCAAATGAGTTCATCACCGATGAAATTCACATTTTTAGAATGGACATAACTTTCGTTACTTGCATCGTATTTTATCCTGTCTGGGGCGAAATTTTTTCTTTCTTTAAAAATTTATAGAAATTTATCCCACGCACAGGGCAAGTGCTAAAAAAATAAAAAAATAAAAATACGATGCCCATCGTTAGTGATTCTGGATTACATATTAGTTGTGACAATAAATGGTAGAGGCAATGATTGACCTTCGATTTGTGCTAACCTTTTTTGTGGCGGTTTAGAATAACATAGAAGACATAAAATTTACCACAAATTACGAACTCTTACTAACGAACCATTAACTTCTTCGATCAGGAAACTTATTTTATTAAGAAACAAATCGCTTTACTTGTTTACCTGATTCAAAAAATGATTATAATCCTTACATTAAAAATACGAGTACCTACTTACATCAAAGCTGAAATCAAATTTTAAATTACTCACTATTTTAACAACACTTATACTTTTCTTTGATTTTACTGACGGTAACTAACAATTAAATACAGAGCCTTTGCCATGAGTTGGTATAGATTTCAATCGGTGAGTGACGAACAGAAATCTTTAGTACTTTTCTTCAAACAAACTTATTCACTTAGTTACCGGTAGTGGCGCTGTTCAAAGCTTTCATACAGATAATTTACGGGGACGACGAATCTAATACTCATGGTGAGGGCACTAGACCTTGAAATGAAATAGATTTATTTATCTTCGCTACATAGCATCTATCAAAGTCGCTTTCTGCTGTCTCTTTGGTCCACCAAGTCTGGATCTGCTGATGGAGTCCCAGGGAAGACGAGAAAAATACTTATATTTATTTTCTTGTTAAGAACGAGGTAGGTATGTCTTTTGCAGTCTTACTGTGCTCAAATTATGTCATTACAGAGTATAAAACAAAGTCGCCTTCCGCTATTTAGGCATAAATATGCTTAGATATTTAAAACAACAGGGTGGTTATCATAAGCTCTTAAAACAGTATTATTTTGTCCTCTGTGGTCTAGCGGTTCAGTTGTTGGACTTGACTGCATGAGGTCCCGGGTTCAAATCCTGGGTCGGGCAACAAAAAGAAAATTGGGTTTTTTCAATTTTCTAATAAAAAAAATGTTGCTCGGGATAGGATATGTGCCCGGTTGGCGATAGGCTTGCTACCTATCACATTGTGGGACTTAGTGTCTTCGGCTAGTCGTGGGTGCCGCGGTTGTGCCTCTGCCTACTTCTTCGGGGATATGGGCGTGAAGATACTTTTTTTTTTATTTTTTTTATTTTAATAATACTAATTGTCATCGGAGAAAGACAACCTTATGACGTACACCATAAAGTTGCTTATAAAGGCGGACATTTAGCAAAATGGAAATAATACTGCTATAAGCGTTCATGGTAGGCCCCCAGAACGGATTTTGATACGTTTTTTTAAAAAAGACTGAGTAATTGAAAAGGAAGGTTCATCCACATCAGCTACCCACGGGTGGACGGATTTCTGCTCCGGCTGCTAGTTGCTCGTTAAAGCCTTGATGAGGCCGTGAAAAGTGAAAATAAATTTCTAAATGTACCACCATAATGCGTTATTAAAATACTAGCTGTTGCGACAAACTCCATTCCACTCGTTTAGTTTGTTTTTGTACGGCAATTTAAAATGTTGTTTTTCCCAGCATTCTTGCAGTTGAAAGGGAGTAAAAATATTTTTTTTGTCTTCAGATTCTAAGCTACCTC
>NJDD01000566.1:176994-206052 GCA_002245505.1 Calephelis nemesis
ATTATAAGTTGATTCTATGGAAAACATATCAATCTACAATAATGAATAAAAATCTACGTAACAAGCAAGTAAAAGTGTGTTTTTTTTCACTCAAACTTTCAAAATGCTTTTTCTCCAATCAAGCTTTTTCAGAATTTAAACTTCAAATGTCTGATAAAAAAACCTGTGCTACTTTTTGATTATTTTTTCAATCCATGCTATCAATTGACTATTCTAGATACCGAATCCAGTCTTAACTCAATACCCCACTACTGGACCCTTTATGCCTGGACTGACACAATTGTAAATGAAACTATTTTATTACTTGGCAACTCCAACTCCTTGTTTCCGTTTTAATGTAAATATTTATTTTAATTCGATTTTTTTAAATAATTAATTTAATAAACAAAAAACTTCGCATCGACATTAGATTACTTGAAAGTTGAAAGCGAAGTATAAAAAGAACATAAGTAATATGGTTAATTGATAACAAACGTCTGACTACATTTTTAGTAGGGATGTAATCTTTCAATACTAAGTAATGGTCCAAGATCCCAGGGCCGCCAGACGTCACGTATTTTCTGATGGATCAAATGTGGACGATTGAGTAGTGTTAGTATGTACTACGATCGTATGCCTACCTGCTAGCTTGGTCAAACAGCCAATTTCCAGGTATCAGGTAATCAAGGTACATAAAAACTTTACTTACTTCACGTAAATTCTCACGGCTGATTTTCATATATGTTTTCGAGTGTATAGTTAGAAATAAATCGTCAATACTCCCAGACACTTTCCGTCGGCCATTTTGTTTGGCAGACGCCTTAAGGGTCTCAAAATAACTAGTTCACTTCACGTAAATTCTGACGCTCCATTTTTATATAAGTTCATCCGACAACTATTTTAAAACTTTTGACAAGAAGACCAATCAATCCAAGGGGCCAATCATCCCCTAAACTAAATTTTAATATCTCTGTGAGTGGGAGCGCGAGAGCATTATCTACGCACATGAGACTGAGAAAGACAGACTGCGCTGTTAAGGCCATAACAATTACTTGAACAGATATTTTATAATTTATAGAACTTTTGTTGACAAGTAAATTATGGCTACAAAAAAAATTGACATACAATAAATAATACTGAAGTTAGCCTAAATTTTAATTTTTTTTCTATTTATTAATTAGAAATAAAAAATATTTTTATATAATATTTAAATAATAAGTAAGATTTAATAAGTAAGAAAATATTTAAATAAGAGCAATTTTTTAATGAATTATTTATTCGAAATTTAGAAATCAAGTAGAAAAATATTAATCCTTTAATATTTCTTAACAGTGGCTTTTGATCTTCATTATCATCATCGTTGAAATTAGATAATTCATCATCTAGCCAATCTTCAAATTGAATATCTAAATCGTGATCGTCATCATCAGCATTATACTAATTTTCTTCCTCTGTAAAAAACAAGGTGAACAATGAAGGTCTGAAAAATGTAAAGAGATACAAATAATATGAGAAACGAAAATAATTTACCTGATTGTTTTTCCAGCGACTAACTGACAAAACCCGGTAATTGATCTCCATCGAACCAATGAAAATCATATTTATCATCTTGGTGTCCAGCCATTGTTTTCGGGGCTGAAAACATTTATCATCTTCATACTTACGTTGTTCCAAAGACGAGCGATATAGCTAGTCCATCGAACCTGTTGCCAAAGCTGAATTTTACAAGGTGGTAAGTTACTGGCATCGAAGTTTCTTAAATTCTTTTGATTTAATGCTTCATTTATATCAGATACCAGGTATGTATTAATAAAAAACTATAGTCTGGCAGCATGTAAATCAATTATTCTAGGAACGTTGTAAACATCACAGATAAATTTTTGTATTATGTTGAATACACGTTCTTCTTCATCTACATCACCAACAAAATTTTATTTTTATTTTATTTTTTTATTTTATTTAAATATGATATTAATTAAAAATAATAATTAAAAAAATAAAGTAAATTAGCTGACATCTAAAAATTTTTAGAACTTTTTTAATTGATAAAATTATTAAAAAAAAATTTCATTTGTAAAAAAATTTAAAAACTTTAAGTGTTATTTAAAAAAATATTTTTTATTTCTAAATAATAAATAGAAAATAAAAATTAAGAATGTCGGCATACTTCAGTATTATTTATTAGATGTCATTTTTTTTTAAATTTTTGTTGCCATAATTTACTTGTCAACAAAAGGTCACAAAATTATAAAATATCTGTTCAAGTAATTGTTATGGCCTTAACAGCGCAGTCTGTCTTTCTCAGTCTCATGTGCGTAGATAATGCTCTCGCGCTCCCACTCACAGAGATATTAAAATTTAGTTTAGGGGATGATTGGCCCCTTGGATTGATTGGTCTTCTTGTCAAAAGTTTTAAAATAGTTGTCGGATGAACTTATATAAAAATGGAGTGTCAGAATTTACGTGAAGTGAACTAGTTATTTTGAGAACCTTAAGGCGTCTGCCAAACAAAATGGCCGACGGAAAGTGTCTGGGAGTATTGACAATTTATTTTTAACTACACACTCGAAAACATATATGAAAATCAGCCGTGAGAATTTACGTGAAGTAAGTAATGTTTTTATGTACCTTGATTACATGATACCTGGAAATTGGGCGTTTGACCAAGCTAGCAGGTAGGCATACTATCATAGTACATACTAACACTACTCAATCGTCCACATTTGATCCGTCAGAAAATACGTGACGTCTGGCGGCCCTGGGATCTTGCTCTATAGGAAACGCAGATCGATATACCGATGTTAAAAAATATATATGGCACCGACACTGCGCTGTTTTAGTCAAATATTTATAATACATACAACAATGTCAAAAAAGTTTCAAATTGAGAAACACCCAGACCTGGGTGCTGATTATGTATCTCAGTTGCCAATTAAAATGGAAAAGTGTACATCAAGTAGCTGTCAAATGACGTGTTTTATATTTGCTATCTCCAGTGACCAACAGAAATACAATAGAGACAGCAAACACAAATGACGTCATGTGACAGCTAATTGATGTACACTTTTCCAGTTTTAGTTGGCAAATGAGATACATAATCAGCCCCCTGGAAAAGCTTCAAAATATTATGTAATACAAAAATACTTAATTGTTAAACAAAGTTATTGTCAAGAAAAATTGCCATATGTCATAGGAACAACTTATAAGAAAGCTCTCATATCATCAGTATTAAAATAATTGATTTATTACACCGGCACACAAAAAAAAATAAGGAGAATGTGCATTTGACTGGACCTACCTACGGGTACGTATATTTGTCCGCGGAATCCGAATTCGAGGTCAGTTTTACCTACACCCTCAAGTTTTGAGAAAACTTCAAAAAACTGTAAAAATGATAAAAGTCGGCAATTTAAACCATATTTTTTTTTGTTATTAATCTAAAAGTGATTTTCATGTATTTTGATCCGCTGAGTATAAATTGAAACTTTATTGAGGCCACGAGACATTCTAAACGTAAAAAAATCACACAAAACTCTCAAATTCCGAAAAAATATACTTTATATGATAAAAAAAACTTTTTCTGGTCCAATTCAGATAAAATTTTATATCTTTTAATGTCTTCAATTCGCATCTTAATTTTTTTGTCCCATCACCTCTAAAGCTGGAAAAATTAGAAAAAAATGTTAAATGACCATTTATAACAGAAAAAAATTGATTGAACATGATTTAACGCCTAAAATAAATACTCTATAATGTATGTAATGGTGGTAATTCTGCTGTTCACAAACTAAACTTATTTTAGATGCATGCTATCTTTCTCAAATGAAACAAAAACAAAAGAGATGGGACGTTTTAGATACGTCAGATTAGCTCGATCATGTCAAATTGCGATGTTTTTAATCGACGTTTTCCAAGTGATAGATTAAACATCTGTAGAAATGACGTGTACGGTTTAATTTGACAGCGCTAAAAGTGTTTTGTCTCTTTCTGTACCTTTCGTTGAAAGAAGACAGCGATAACTTAAAATTGGTTTAGTGAGTGCGCAACAAAATTACCACCAATGTAAAACTTTCCTTCGTTTGTATCGCACTCTTTTATCCTGAAATGATCTTCGTAGTGGATTAATCTTTCGTTTACGATTTTCTTCGGGTACTTCGCTTTGTTAACAAAAACTGCCGATTTTCATCATTTTTTCGGTTTTTCGAAGTTTTCTTGAAACTTGAGGGTGTAGTGGTCAAACTGACCTCGAATTCGGATTCAGCGGACCAAAATACGTACCCGTAGGTAGGTCCGGCCAAATGCACATTCTACTTATTTTTTTTGTGTGCCGGTGTTATGGATTGACATTAACAGCGCCCTCCAACGCGCGAAGACTTTTTGGCGCGCACTCTAGCTGTCCCGAGAAAGTATTTTTCACCTGACATTGACATCTAATTAAGTACAGTTTGAATATAAAAACCGTTGACCTCTAAATATGCAAAAACATTAAATTTTATTGTGACTCTTTTCTTGTCAATTTTCCTTATTTTCTACTCCAAACTGTAACAAATGTTTTAAAACTAAAACTAACCGAACCCGTCCAAGCATTCTTGAGTTCTAGTGATATTTATATATAGCATTTTACTAAACTTTAGAGAAAAAAATGCATTACAACAGTGACTCCAAAGTTATTTGGGCTATGACCCATCTGAAAAAAGTTCCACAAAACTCGGGATCCACCTCTAGGAAATTTAACTGTTACTAATATAAATAAAGGACTAAGTTTGAACACTGTTTATAACATTTTATAATACAAGATATTTATAGCTTCATAATTTATTTTTTTAGCTCTAGCGTCATAAAGTTATCAGATATTATATAGAGCTTACTTAGCTTTTAACTCTACCTACGCTATAACTCCACAAGGCCCTAACTTCATAAACTTTACACTTTGTTTAAAGCATGTGGTATATTATTTAATTTCAGCTTTCCTAATGATGATAAGAGACAAACGTAACTTATAGACACCATAGATGTTATAGGTGTATCGCTATCATGTAGCCGGGATAGAAAGCCTAATGTATGTCTACCTTACTCTCCAAACTGGAATATGACACTGTCATTATGGCGGCAGGAATAGATAAGGCCTTATTTACCTACTTAGATATCATCTTTGTTTAAAGATAACATTTTTTTGCTAAAACAAAATATCTTCACGCCCATGCCTCTGAAGAGGTAGGCCGAGGCACAACCAGGGCACCCACTACAACACTAAGCTGAAGACACTAAGTCCCACAATGTCAGGCCAATCGCCAACCGGGCACACATCCAATCCCGAGCAACATTTTTTTATTAGGAAATTGAAAAACCAAATTTCTATTTGTTGCCCGACCCGGGAAACGAACCCGTCACCTCATGCAGACAAGTCCAACGCCAGGACCGCTAGACCACAGAGCAAACAAAACAAAAACTAAAAAACAAAGAATATTGTGTGTTAATAAAATAATATACAGTGAATATATTTTTCACCTTACACCTACGTGACGGTAGCGTACGTCAGAACCTATACGAATTTTACGGTGTCGACGTTACGCTGTCGAATTTTCGAATTGCTTTTTCACCAACACTTACATTTAAAATACACTTCTTATTATTTTTTCAGTATTTTAAAGCAAAGTATCTTCACGCCCTTATCTCCGAAGAGGTAGGCGGAAGACACAAGAAGTCTCACAATATGATAGGTGGCAAGCCTATCGCCAACCGGACACATATCCAATCCCGAGCAATATTTTTATTTTATTAGAAAATTGAAAAACTGCATTTTCTTTCTTGTTGCCAGACCTGGAAATCGAACCCAGAACCTCATGAAGTCAAGTCCAACACCTGGACCGCTATTGAAAAGTCCGTCTGTTTGCTTTCCTTAAAAAATCTTACTGACATTACTCTTTGGAATTGGATTAGGTGTATGTATCTACTAATACAAATCCAGGCAAATACATGTAAACGTACGATTCCAAGAAAATAACTAACTCATCCAAAAGGAAACCACTTATTAGTGACGTCGCAGATCAAGTTGCAATTCGTTAACGTAATAATTGTTTACAATATTGTGGTTACTAGTGACCTAATGCTCTCAAGTGGTGACTAAAAAGGATCCAGCCCACGGACAAAAGGACTTGAAGGCTGCTTCGGCCGTGACTCAATCCTTTGATGATGTAATTCATTATTGAATCATTGATTTATTCAAAGATTGGACTAAGGATTGAAAGATACGATGAAGAGATATCGATAAAAGTAATTCAATTGAGAATTATCGATATCATAACTTTCAAGTTTCATGATATCATAACTTAACTTATTTTTTTGATATTTGGTATTTATATTTGGAATAATTACAAAAAAAAATCTAAAGTACGGTAACTACTTGCTTCTGGTATGGATTTTTGCCCAGCAATATATGTAAAATGCGTACACAAATATCACAACAACTAAAATCTACATCCCAACTCAAAACACATATGTTTACGAGTAGATATTTCGAAGTAAAAATAATGTAATCTAAGTGTAGTATATGTAAAGCAGAAATGAAAACACATAAAGGATATTTTGTTGTCTAAGCTGACAAAAATACATACTATTAAGTGTTAGTTTGTAGGACCTTAATTAAATTTAAATGAGGACTTCCGAGAAGTACTTGTTTTCAAACAGAAAAAAGTTTTAGGCAGTTATCGCACTTGTGTCGTCCAGTAATACACACGTTAATAATATAAATACTTGCTAGCTGCCTGTTTCGACTTTGCTCGGTAAGCTATCCTATCTTTCCAGTTGGATCAACTGATCTCGGTGTGCAAATTTGAATAAAACGGTTAAGTAGTTTAGGAGTCCATCGCAGACTAACAACGTGACACCTAATTGATATATATTAAGATATTGAGAACTTCTTAAATTTTTGCAAGTCAGTTGAATACATATCGTTTCTTTCAAAATATCGATATCGCTAATTCACAACTGACAAGCTTATTATTACGTAGTAGCCAGTGAATTAAAATACGTCATTGGTGACGCAGTTCTATGATAGTTTTTAGTGATGAGTGCGTAGGAAAAATACAGAATCTGATTTGCCAAAGTATTTTTTTTTCTCCTTAGATACTAGGCACCTATCTTCTATTAGGTATTTTGCAGAAGTTTTAATCGTACTTACTATAAGTAATTAACGTATTCTAGGATACACACTTTTTGTAGAGTGCTGTACAGCAACTTTATCTATTCCTGCCACTATACTTATATTTGAGTTTGGAGGGTAAAGTAGACTTGCACGTTGGGCTTTGTATCCCTTCCACAAGATAGTGACACTCCTATACATCTATGGTGCCGTTATTGTTATTGTCGGTTTATAAGCCACGTTCATTCAAGTTCATTTAAATGAAATTATGACATACACTGTGTCTATACAAGGAATAAAAATAATCTTGCTGTGCATGTGTCTCGTCTCCACAGAGTAAGCCATTCTTTCATGAGTCAATATAGACGGTTATACATTAAGTTTCCCAATTATCTGAAAGAAATTTAAGAAATGTGTTTAATAGATTATTTTTATACTAGAGGAGGCAAACGAGCAAGTGGGTCACCTGATGGAAAGTGATCACCGCCGCCCACGGACATCCGCAACACCAGGAGTACCACATATGCGTTGCCGACCTTTAAGAAATAAGTACGCTCTTTTCTTAAAGGTCCCTAAGTCATAATTATTTGGGAATACAGCCCTCGGTAACTGATTCCACAAAGGTGTTGTGCGAGGAAATTAATAATAAAAGAGTTTATTATATCTTTGCTGAATATTTAGCTTATAAGACGGCTTGGAATTAATTGTTCCTTACGCCAATCTCTAATAAATATAATTGTATCGTCACATTAATTGTCGTATACATATTGTAAAATAAGAAAAAAGACAAGCCCGCTGAGTTTCTCGCCGGATCATCTCAGTTTAAGGCCGCGTTCCAATCTGGTGGTAGATTTAGTATTATACCTATAGACGCGTCACAAGTGCATCTTGTAGGTTAACGTAAAAAAAGATATTTTTGATTTTGATTTTGCATTATAAAAAAATGTCTTTCAATTCTCATACAAACGTGGTGTACCTATGATTCGTTTGCAATTCTAAGGCCGTACGACAGCGACAGATCACTATGACCTGGGATTTATGCATTATTTTGATAGTTTTCATTATCTTGTAAACTATCGCCTCTGTGGTCTAGCGGCTTGACGTCGGACTTGACTTCTTCAGGTCCCGGTTTCGATCCCCGGGTCGGCCGACAAAAGAGAAGGGGCAATTGTATATTTTAAATTTTCTAATAAAATTAAAGTTGGTCGGGATTGGATATGTGCCCGGTTGGCGATAGGCTTGCCACATTTCACATTGTGGGACTTAGTGTCTTCAACTAGTCGTGGTTGCCTGGTTGAGCCTCTGCCTACTCCTTCGAGAATATGGGCGTGAAGATACTTTGTAAAAACAGTTTCTGACAGTTTTAACCCTCAATGTTCTCTCATAATTACTACAACGGACATCGCCTATGAATCCACTGCTGGCTTTTGTTAGCTATGTCTGTACTTAGCTTAAATTGTAGATTACGTATTAGGAAGCTCTATGTCATTGTGATAAAAATATTCAGTTTCAGATGAACGTACGTACCTATAAATTATGTTTGAGTATATGTTTACGCAACTAATGCGACAGTGTCGTTGATGAATAATAGTCTAAGCCAATTTATATAGTCTTTGTCATAGCCAAATGTAGGAAGTACCGGTTATAGTAAGATGTTTTTTTTGGGTCGAAGGCAAACAGACAGTCAGGTATTTCCTGGTAGATAGTAAGAATTAATAATAATAAATAAATAATAAATATCCCTGGACAAATTACACAAATTGAATCTAACCCCAAAGTAAGCAAATTATATGCTTGTGTTATGGGTGTTAGTCAACGATACTATTACATAGAAATACTTAAATAAAATTAAATAAATAAAATTAAACAAAATTTATTAAGATATTGATGGCTAATCTGAAGCTTTCATATTCTTGGGTAATTTTACTACCTTCCTCTCAAAATCTATAACTTCTAATAAAATTGTAGAAGAAGGATTTATTGAAATTTTTGAAAAAAGTCAGTGCATTTGGCTGGTCTTTCTGTCTGTGCTCTGGCAGCGATTTACACAGAACTTTATTAATTTCATTTTTTCTAAAGTTTCATTATATCTGTAGTGTGCCTCCGCTTAGATTCCTACATCAGGCACTCCAAAAAACGTTTTATCAGTTCTAATATTACCATTGTTGCTTGGGCATAAGTGTCCGGTTGGCGATAGGTTTGCCAATCATTACATTGTGGGACTAATGCCCGATTTCCCCAAGAGCCCCTATATTTAGGGGACCTTTTAACGTGTTTTAGGGGACTATTTTATATGGAAACAGTCCCATAAGTAACGTTAAAAGGTCCCCTAAAGTATAGGGGCTCTTGGTGAAATCGGGCATAAGTATCTTTAGCTGGTCATGCTTGATCTGGTATTTTATGTACGAGGTCCACGAACAAGCACATGACAAACCTGATAGTAAGAGACAACTGTTGTCTATATACTCCATAGATGTTGTATGAATGTATGGATGGAAGGCATTTTGTGTAAGTCTATCGGCTACCCTTACCTCCAGACCGAAACATGATAGAGTCATAATGGCGGCAGGAATAGGTAGGGCAGTGGATCTCTACCCGATCAAGTGTCTACACAGCACTATCTCAGCACTAGTTTAGATGGTAATTCCCTTTGTTTTAACCTGTGCTCCCCTCTAACGATCTACCTATTAGAAAAGCACAGTATATTCTATTCCGTGGACCCGGACTAACATTAGAAAATCTTCTTGTTAAGTAAAACTATGCGTTTTAATACGGTCTATTCTACTTGGTATGGTCTATTCTACCGCGGACCAGCTCGGGGAAATCTACTACTTTAGTTAAGTTATGCGTTTTTATAAGTGTACTTCCGTTATTTTGTTTCGTTAATAATCTTTATTAATGAATACGCGTTGAAACCTTGGTTTGAAAAATTAACACCTCTGAACTTAGAAGGTTTTATTGACAAGCTAATTTGTTTTAGATATTACGAAGCGTGTGTGCATCGAGCATTTCGATAAAACCATTTTTGTTTTCAATGTTGTTTTGATTAAGTTGAACTGTAGGCAGAGTGGAATTTTCCATATGGTATCTAACTTTAATACGTGAAGAAAATTGCGCAGACAGAAGAGTATGAAAATTGGCACCATTATAGTTTATGTGTAGGAGTTTTACAATTTGACTGGTTGAATAATCAAAAAGACTAATTTAATTGATATGTGTAATTAAGACACCTGGCATAACATGGATATTTCCCTACGTCACCTACTAACAACTAAAAACTAACATGTTCGAGTTATATTCTAAAAGTGACTGTATTTGGCTGTATGATGTATTTTCCCATAAAAATATTTTTTTTTATAATATTGGAAGGCAAACAAGCAGACGGATTTCCTGATGGTAAGAAATTCACGTCGCCTAGAGACACCAAAGGTCTCTACCACCTAGTAAGATGTCACGGTGTTTGTGACGGTGAGCCTATGCTCGCCTTTTACGAGCTGCCTGGCAGGAAGGCAGTTGGTCTATTCTACAAAGGAAACACGGGGAAATATATTTTTAATATATTTTTAAAAACTCAAATCTCAGAAACTTTGGACCCTTTTATAGTTATAGTTTATATGTAGGAGAAGTGCAGAACGCTAATATTTTTCAATAATAATGTTTATAAAGTACATTAAATCAATAAATAAAACATTACACGTACTACCTTGCATTTCACACGCATACAAATATACTTATCGATAACGATAAAAGATCACAGATGGCGCACAAACTATTATAATAATGTTTGGAAATAAATCAGTTGGTCTAGATGAATGAAGATGGCGTTTTTATCAAAAAGATAATTGACAATAGAGCCTTAATCATAATTAAACATTAATTTTAACTAATTTATATTGAATAACTTATAAATAAAATTTTGCTATGGTCCAATTTCGACCACTCGGCAACCACTAGTCTAAAAATATGAAAATTTGTTATTTGGTTTAGTTACTTGTTTGATTTTATGGGTGTTTGAGTAAAACAGATTATTTGCCTCTCTACCTGACTGCTTGTAATAGACAGATAGACATTCCACCTATCACATTGTGGGACATAGTGTCTTCGCTTAGGCGTGGGTACCCTGGTTGTGCCTCTGCCTACCTCTTCGGGGATATGGGAGTAAAGATACTTTGCTTGTTTTAATAACGTATAAAAAATATGTAGGTATACACAGAAATAGTAATTTATAATTTTAAAATCAGTAAAACCATTTATTCAACAACACTTGTACTTTCCACAACAATTTTTATTTTAATTTTTATAGTTTAGCCAACCGGTTTCGCTATACAAGCATCATCAGGGCTATATATGGGCTATACATTGGCGAAAAAATATATATATTATGGAAAGTACAAGTGTTGTTGAATAAATTGTTTCAAGAATGAAATTCCACCAAGCACCGACGATAAAAAGTATAGAAACTATTAAAATTAGTTGTTTAAGTTTCTACTTGTTGCTGTTAAATTATTGAAGTTATTAATAAAACTTAGCTTTTATCTCATAACATTAATTAGGTATTTGTCATTTCTGTTACATACGGTGTATCAATATTTAACACGCACTAATATTACGTGTTTACTAGTTTTTTAGGATTTGTTCATTTGTGAATTTAAAGATATATATTAAAATATATTCTATCAAAATACTTTATTGCAAAACGTTGCCAAAACTAGGCCATATGGCTTGCAAAAAGACAAATGTCAATTGGTAACTTTTTAACTTTGCGGGCTATGTAGATAGCTAGGCTATACATGTACCGTCTTTTTAGTAAGTAGTGCTCCCGCGCTTTGGTTTTCACATCTTGGCGAGAGAGCTTCCAATGTAAATGACTGCTAATTTTTTTTTTACTTTAGAATTCCATATTATTATTCCAAAATTCCAATTTTATAGTGATGCTCAACTCTGTATGTGAAATGTATAGTTTAAGATAGCAAACAAACACAAATCTAGATGGTACGAAAACCGTGGTCTAAGACACCATAGATGTTATTGGTGCGTTTGTGTCCTGCAGCTGGTATGTCAGGTTTTTTGTGCAATTCTAACCACGTTTCCCCTTGGACCGGAACATGTCACTGACATTATAGCAGCAGAAATTGGTAATCCTACCAGTGATCTAGTTGGTGATGACCAATTTAAACCTATAAACGCCTCTTAGGAGCTGCCAGGCAGGGAGACAGATCGGTTACGTTCAGGTTATCTATAGGCAAAATTTGTCGAAAAAAATATTTGCTTTATTTTTTTTATGACATTGGAAGGCAAACAAGCAGACGGATTTCCTGATGGTATGAAATTCCCGCCGCCTAGAGACACCAAAGGTGGTAATGGTGCGTTGCAAACGAGAGACCGGGATGTTAGGCCTCGAGGAAAAGTAAGTTTACCGGCTACCTTACCCTCCGAACCGGAACACGTCATGACGTTATGGCGGCAGGAATAGGTAAGGCGGTGGTAACAATCCGGGCGAGTCGCTGCGAAACTCTTATTCGCTTGCTTATTAAAAAAAAGTTTATACCTTCACGCCCATATCCCCGAAGACGTAGGCGGAGGCACAATCAGGGAACCCACAACTCGTCGAAGACACTAAGTCCCACAATGTGATAGATGGCAAGCTTATTGTCAACCGGGCATATATCCAATCCCGAGCAACATTATTTTTTAAATAGGAAATTGGAAATACCACATCTTTTTCTTGCCCGACCTGTGATTCGAAGCCGGGATAATATCACAATCGCCTCTGTGGTCTAGCGGTTCAGGTATTGGACTTGACTGCATGAGGTCCCGCGTTCATAACCCGGGTCGGGCAACAACAAGAAAATTTGGGTTTTCCAATTTTCTGTTTAAATCTTGCTCGAGATTAGATACGTGCCCGGTTGGCCATCTATCACATTTTGAGATTTAGTGTCTTCGGCTAGTCGTGGGTGCCCTGATTGTGCTTCTGCCTACTCCTTCGGAGATATAGGCGAGAAGGTACTTTTTTTTAATATCACAACATATTTTGTGGTATCGGAAGGCAAAGGTGGTAATGGTACGTTGCCAACCTGAGACCGGGATTTAAGGAGCAAAAGTAAGTATATTTTTAGAATTGAAGATAAACTAGCAGACCAATTTATATAAAACAGGGTTACTGGTAACTAACGCACAAAGAATTCAGCGTTCTCTAACAAAAATGTTTTTTGGCGATTTCCTAAAAGTTGTAGACCAAAATTAATTTGTTGCTGTTAAAGTACTACAGGCTCTCCAGATCAGTTATGTGTTAGTAACCAGAAACCCCGTACAAAGCAAGACATTTCGCATTAACATCTTTGGCTTTAGATATCTTAGATGTTGATAGTAGCCAAATATATATATATATATATATAAAAGCCGTTATGGTAAGACCTCGTAGACCTACTAAAGAGTGGTGAAAGTTTACCACCAAATTTAATCTCATATATTACTAACAGTAAGCCTATTCACCACTCTTACGAGTTTGGCAGGTATTTATTCTATACTTCAAAGGAGCCGTATCGAAGCGGGAGAAAAAATAAAAAAAACTAGCAAAACACACCACAAAAGCTACTAATATTTTTTTTATGACATTGGAAGGCAAACAAGCAGACGGATTTCCTGATGGTAAGAAATTCCCGCCCTCTAGAGACACCAAAGGTGATAATGGTGGTAATAATAAATAAATCTAAATAAAATTATTTAATTTGCAAATTTTCCGCTAAAAAATGTGTATACGTATTATGGAGTAACAAAACAGACAAAATAGTGCGCTAAGAATGAATTGGACTTACCGGAAGCTAAAACTCCCAAATATATCCAGCTCCACACAATACACACCACTAAACTGTTTAATTAGCACCAACAATACACATACTACTACAAACTCAACGTACGTTTCGCTTCGTAACCGAAGCATCATCAGGAGAAATCGACTGCACTCCACGAAGGTCGAGCAGATAATCTGCTCGACCTTCGTGGATAATGGTGGTAATGTGGTATGGTGGAGCAGATAATCTGCTCGACCTTCGTGGAGTGCAGTCGATTTCTCCTGATGATGCTTCGGTTACGAAGCGAAACGTACGTTGAGTTTGTAGTAGTATGTGTATTGTTGGTGCTAATTAAACAGTTTAGTGGTGTGTATTGTGTGGAGCTGGATATATTTGGGAGTTTTAGCTTCCGGTAAGTCCAATTCATTCTTAGCGCACTATTTTGTCTGTTTTGTTACTCCATAATACGTATACACATTTTTTAGCGGAAAATTTGCAAATTAAATAATTTTATTTAGATTTAAGTATGGATTTCCGCAAAGTAACGCCTTCTTCTATCAATTTTGTAATAATAAATCTTTATTTCACGTAAACCTACAAGAGGCACCTGTGACGCGTCTATACAATAGTAAATCTACCACCAGATTGGAACGCGGCCGCACACTGAAAAGATCAGATAAGAAACTCAGAGGTCTTTTCTTTTCTTTAAATATGTTTACAATACTTAATGTAATGATCCAGTATAACTATTTATAAGAGATTGGCATGAGGCATTAATCCCAAGCCGGCTTATCAGCTAAATATTCAGCAATGTTATAGTAACTACTTTCATAAGTTCTTTCATATAATTAAGAAGTTTATTGTAGAACTGTATACATTGGCCTATGAAAGAATGGCTTACTCTGTGGAGACGAGACACATGCACATCCAAACTAAAACTAAATATGTATTTATTTTTTATTATTTTTTTGTCTAAATATACCAAGGATAAGTTATCAAAGATATAAAAGCCGGAATATAAAGCCTCATGGAAAAAAGAAGTTTAACAGATACCTTAGCCTCATAACCAGAACAAGTTAGAGACAAACACTGACGCGATGGTTGTACTAATAGTAAAGGTTGAAGTACCAATCTCTATCACTCTATCAAAGGTAGTGGAACTTTAGCACCAAGCACAATAAACCTATGCTCCAATCTTACGACGTATTTGGGAGGCATTTGATCTATACTTCAAAGGAGGAAAGGGGAAAAATCTAAAGAAACTAATAAAACATGCCACAAAGGATAATAAAACTAAATAGCTCCCATTTGACATAAGAGGGGAAAGTCTGTTCACAAAAGCAATAATTATCTTAATAAATCAGATACGCGTAACAAATGTTAGACAAACAGACATTCGTTAACGCAAACATTGGTATATAAATTTGGAAGTAAAAGTGACATTATGTCATCGCAAGCGCAAGTGAGAAGCCCCACATTTGACATATTGACGGGACAAAGGCGGCGCATACGCTACGATTTATGTACCGCAGAGTAATGCTGGGCTTTAGTGTTAGAATAATGTGGATATGGTTTTATTTTTTTATTTTTTATTATTATATATAATATTGGAAGGCAAACAAGCAGACGGATTTCCTGATGGTAAGAAACACACGTCGCCTAAAGACACCAAAGGTGGTAATGGTGCGTTGCCAACCTGAGGATGTCAGCAAAAAGTAAGTTTACTGGCTACCTTACCGTCCGAACCAGAACATGTCAACGGCAAGCATTGACCTTATGGTGGCAGGAATAAGTAAGGCGGTGGTACCAATCTGGGCGAGTCGCTACGAAATTCTACCACCTATTAAAATGTCACGGTGTTAGTGACGGTAAGCCTGTGCTCGCCTTTCACGAACTGCCTGGCAAGAAGGCTGATGGTGTATTCTGTAAAGGAGCCCGGACTAACACCGGGAAATGACACATAGTTTTTAATGAATTGTAGTTCTAATGTGTTTTTTTAATCATCTCTTTACATATAAAAATTAAATACTATTCGCTAGTCATGCGGCTATGGTGTTAGAGTTATTTTTAATGTCTTTATAGCTACCATAGGCTATATACTAATGGCAACAGGTAATGCGGTAGATTCATACGCAAGCACGCTGATTCACAGCACTCTACTACCAATGACAATAAAATCACAATTGCCTAGCATTTAAACATTATTAAAGGCTTTTCTTGTTACTACTACTTTTAATTATCTTTTATACATGTAATAAAAGAGTCATACAATTACATCGCTACATGCAATATTTTTTAAATCAATTTTTACTACGTGTTGTCTGCAGAAAACTAAACTCAAAACAAAAGAAACAAAGAAAATCGTTTATTTCACATAGACTATAAAAAAAAGGCACTTGTGAGATAAGACGCGTCTATATAATACTGATATCAGCCGCCGAATCGGAACACGGCCACACGAGGGTTATTCAAAATGCTTATTTGTTTGTTGAACGCCTCGTTGGTCGAGTGGCTAGCTTACACTTCTAACTACAAAGACCTACTGCGAGGCTCGGGTTCGACTCCCGACGGCGGCAGGCATTTGTGTGATGAACATTTAGATGTCTGCATTTCCGTGTCTGGCTTTTCAATATTTATTTTCTGTTATCTATTTAAGTATTTCTATGTATTAGAATCGTTGACTAACACCCATTACACAGGCATATAATTTGCTTACTTTGCGGTTAGTTTCAATTTGTGTGACTTGTCCAGGGATATTTATTTATTAATTTAATTTTCACACAAAAGCTGCTGAACGGATGGTAGGTTATAGTCCAAGTCAACGTTCGTTAATTATTTTTTAATTTAGGGGAACGTTATAATTAAGATAATATATCTTCACTTACATATTTCCGAAAAGGTAGGCAGAGTCAAACCCAGGGCATCCACTACTAGCTGAAGACACTAAGTGATAGGTGGCAAGCAAGCTTGTCATATATCCAATCCCGAGCAACGAAATGATACTAATGACATTCGGATTCAATACTGCCGGGATGCTAAGCCTCCGGACCGGATTATGACAGAGCCATTACGGCGACCGGAGTAGGTACGGTGGTGAAGTGAAGGTACCTATCCAATCTGTGCTCACCTTCTACAAGCTACATAGCAAAGAGACAGATAGTCTATTCTACTCAGCGGGTCCACCACGAGGGAGTGTTAGAATAATGTGGATATGCTTCTTATCATTCGAGAAAGTGCCAATTGACAAGTATATAATAATTAACTTCACAAAGAGACAGATAGTCTTTTCTACTTAGCGGGTCCACCACGAGGGAGTGTTAGAATAATGTGGATATGCTTCTTATCATTCGAGAAAGTGCCATTCCTCCTATTTCCATTTATCGTGCATTATCAGAATACGTCAGCTTCGCGTCAAAAATTCCGCAGTCATTTTTAATCTTGCGATAACCTCTTTTATTAATAAAAGTATAATAATTAAAAATATTGACTGAAATTATTTAATGTGCTTTCGTTTTTTGCATGACATGCTTACTGTGGGCAATTTAATTAGCATGATAAAGGTAGATACTGCACCCGTTGCATCTTCATAAATACAATATTAAGTGGCTATTTTAAGTCAGAATAGGTATGTTAAGTTGATTAAGGCTTTACACTTTTACATTTCATACTTTTATTTTTAAATTGGCTGATCCAATCTAAATTTAAGCTAAATGATTAATTGTGTAACAATAACTAGGTATATCTTTAAAATACATTCGGATTTCCGAAGTTTGACAAATATAGCTGAAGCGTATAATTGAAATCGAACTTAAAATATAGACATACTAGCTGCCCGTTCCGGCTTCGCTCGAATGCTATTTTTTACCATAAATTGAGATATAAGCTATCCTATCTCTCAAGTTAGATCGAACTGCACATGGTGTCCGAATTTTATGAAATGAAATGAAATGAAAATTATTTATTTGCGGAATATGTGTGTTAAAAAGTTGTTAATAAGATATTTAAGAATACAACATATTCTACTACATTGTGGTGTGCAAATATTGAATTAAATTTAAGAAGTTACGTATTTAATATATAAAATGTACATTTAAATCGCAGCACTTATTTACATTTTTAATAAACATTTTATTTATTTATAAACATAAGTTGCATAATTTATTATAATTAAATTTAAAGGTAGATTAATTTTTGGTCCTATCTACCGTACACTACCACCGTTTCCAAACCTAGCCAGTCGGGAGAAGAAACGGCGAAACAAACTCCCCGGCAACCATGATTTTGTTACTTAAAATAGGTTTAAATTTATAAAAAATATTTATACATATTTTATTTATTTATGCTTGTCAGCAAGAAAATCTTTTACACTATAATATGTCTTCTCTAATAGCAAATCAAATACCTTCTTTCGAAATCTTTTTACTGGAAGTATTAGTAGTTATTATAATCGTTTAAGTGGTTTAGGAGTCCATTGAGGACAAACATTGTGACACGAGATTTATATATATTAAGATTACTATTTTGTAGATCAGTAAAAAAATGACAACCCTAAATCATTTTACTACAGCTCAAAAGGTTTTGGTAGTATGTAGAACGAAAACTCCGAATGGGCTCGAATTATTGCGATACGTTGAAGAGAAATCGTCTTTTGGAGTTTACTCCTTAAGAAACGATTTGAGTTATAAGACCCGGTACAGAAATTTTATGAGGAGTAAAATCAAGTGTAACATGAAAAGTTGAGCGTTACGTAGAAAGAGACAAACATATATATTCGTAGGATTGAACGTGTAAAAGAATGAGATGGAATACATAATACAGCGTGTCTCATTCTCGGGATCTTCTCCTGCGCGATACTTCTTAGTCTCCGTGCAGGAGAAGTCGCTGTCTATCAAAATACTGACTATTTGGATCACACTTCTAATGTCTGCCACGATACTAATTTGAGAAGAATTAACATAACTAAATCTGCTGTAGGAGACATGTGTGCTGCAACATACATTTCGCAAGGAGTAAACTCCAATCGTGCGTCGTAGCTGACACACACACACTTTTACTTGCACAACAAAGTCTTCGTTAGGAATCATCGTGTGTTTGTGTGTGTGTTTTTTTCGAATTTGTTGTTATAAGACAAATATTTTCAATAGTTATAACAGATGTGACTAGTGTGAAACTTTCTTAATGACGGAATCTCATGTATTTTTTGAAAGCAAGCTTAAGCACAGAAAACACAAACAACGAGCACTGACGTTATATCGGCAAGTGCAAATCGTAGTTACAAAACGAAGAACTCTCAATCTCAAAGTTATAGTGTTAGTAAAATAAACCAATGTGCTACGTAAATATTATTTTTCACTGAATGTTTTTCAATTAATTAAACTTTAGGTTTCCCGCTTTCTCTGCAGTTTTCAAACAAAACAACTAAAAATGAGGTTAACGAAATTGGTCCATCCGTTCAGGCGTAACGCGATGATCACGCGAAATGGGCACTCATTTACATATTTAAATGGCTCAGTATACTCCTGAATACTCCATTTCTCTGTTAGTGGTGGAATTTCCATGACCAGGTCAGTGTTTTCAAAGTTTGTACCCTACAAACAAAGTTAGAACCTTTTTTCATGACATTGGAAGGCAAACAAGCAGACGGTTTTCCTGATGGTAAGAAATTCTCGTCGCCTAGAGACACCAAAGGTGGTAATGGTGCGTTGCCAACAAGAGGCCGGGATGTTAGGCCTCGAGCAAAAGTAAGTTTACCGGCTACTTTACCCTCCAAACCGGAACACGTCATGACGTTATGGCGGCAGGAATAGGTAAGGCGGTGGTACCAATCTGGGCGAGTCGCTGCGAAACTCTACCACCTATAACATAACACTAGTATTACTCGTAGTAATATCAGTATTACAAAAGTAATAATAAAAGTAACCTTTATCACTCCTTAACAGTGTCGCTTTCTTTTGGTGAAAGAAATTCATCATGATCAGATCAGTATTTTCGAAGATAAAAATAAAAGAAAACAAAATAAAATAATAGAAGAAAAGTTAGATAAATAGTTAACTCTTCATAATATTCATATAGTATAGCCCGACACCAAGAAGGGGTATATATAAAACAAAAGCATCACTAGCGTGGTATGACAATGCCAAACACTGGCAACCGCCTCCAAAGTCGTGACTTGTGACAGTTAGAAGGTTTGATTGATTTAAACGACTTTTATGATCTTGAATATCTGCATAAACATTATGCAAGATACATTTGGAGGACAGACAGACAAACACAATACAAATAGTTTACGAGTTTTATTGTTTTTAGTCTTACGTACATACATACATATCTTCACGCCAAGGCCCTCGCGTAGTAGGCAGAGAGTATCCAGTGCCAAACCACACGATCCTGACAAACCTGTCTGGTTTCCTTCACATTTATTACCCTTTTTACACAAACATGATGGTTTCGGAGACTCTAGATTTACGTGAATGGCAGAAATGTTTCAGAGAAAAAGTTTCAAGGCGTTAAGAGAAACTAGTAGGTGGTAAAGTTAAATTACTCTCCTGAATTGGTACCACAAAATATTCATCAGTGTTCAACATTGTACTCGTAGATATCTGGTTTAGTGGGTAGGAAAGGAAGCAACATTAAATATTACTATTATATAATATCTTATGACACAGGAGCTTAGAACATGAGTGCAAGTTTATTGACAACCCTACCCTCGAACGGAACACGATAATAGCAAGCACTGGCAATATAAGGTTTAAATGTGAAAAAATCCTACTTTTACCTATTCTTGCGGTAAAAGAATTAGTGCTCGCGATTATCGTATTCCACGCCGGAGAGAAGATTAGCTAATAGCACACGTGGTCTAAGATCTCGGTCATGAAATTGCTACGCACCAGTATCTTGTCTGTCTTTAGAATGTCTTTGATATGCCTTTAGAAGATGGCTGTAACTTACTCTCACAAAAGTCACCCGCTTGTTCACCATCTTGTAACAAAAAAGGTATTACTAGTAGGATTAAATACCTACTAATATATAAATGTTAGAGTCCGACCGAAACTGATTTTCTGACCGAAACCGAAACTGAAACCGAAAGTTCGGCCGTGGCTTCAGATTCGGCCGAAAACGAAACCGAAACCGAAACTCACGTGACCTTACATACAATACCGTCAATCACCCAAATTATTTATTAAATTTTTAAATTTAACTATTTATTAAATTTTTCTACATATTTATAGATACATTAAATAAAACACTGTATTTTACTTTGTTATAATCATTTATTAAAGTAATTTAAAGAAATACTGCTATCTTATTTTTTTTAATTAAGTTCTCATAGCAAATTACTTAAACCTTATCAAAAATCAACAATCTAATCACTAATTGACACTGTTTCATTTCCAAATAAGTAATAGTATTTTGAAATATTAGTAAATATAATAAAAGTAAATAATCATATATATAAAAGTAAATAATAATCATCTCTTTTACCCTTATATAAAAAAGATAATTATTTCTAAAATGACTATTATACTAATTAGCTTTAATCTTAACAATGAGAGATAACAATGGAAGGATAATTAAATCACATATTTAGAGTATCTAGTCACAATTGTTGGTACAGTGTAACTCACATTTAGGGTCTGCCCGTGTTGTCGCGCGAAAACAAGTTAGGCGAATGCGCTCGATAATTTTAGAAATAGTTTCGGTTTCGGCAAGAGTTGCGGTCAATTTTTTGCCGAAAACGAAACTGCCACCGAAACTTGAATTTTTCACCGAAACCTACCGAAACCGAAACCGAAAGTTCGGTCGGACACTAATTAATGAATACTCGTATACTTAAACGAATCGCCAAAATCTACGTTAGCATATTACTTCCGAATTACTGTACCGATTTGGGTAAGTTTGGTTTTATAGGCAAACTGAACGGGTGGAAATAAGATCACGTCCTATCGGATCCTCCGGATCCATTAACAGCAACAAACGCGAACCCAATCCAAACTCACAGGACACTACAATGCACCGGTCTCGGCGACGAAGATCACTCTTGCACCCGGCGCGTAACGCCGAGCGAGAAGTCAACACTATTCCTCCATCAAGTTTACCCAGTAACCAGAATGCAGCACCAAGTCGAAGTACGGTCTCCCGGGAGACATCTCTTGTTGCTGGCGTTGTAGGAAACAGTCCAATCCATCTAAATAATGATGTCTCAGGCTGAGCACTCTGCTCGGCCTACAAAGCCTGGTAAATTTGTAAAAATCGCGTAGTTGGCAACACATTTGTCAGTCAAAAGGTGGAAATAATTTCGCCGGGACAGTATAAAACTTAATTTTATTCCCAGAATCTTTATTAATCTGTCTCAAAACCGTTCATTTATATCCTACATACAATATGGTGCACATGTCACATAAAGAATGTCTTTTGTTCAAAGTTTTAAATCTCGCGTAGACAGAGGGGCAATTCTATCGTTAATAACAAATGTCAGGAGTATCTTACTGAACTAACACGTGCTTCTCCTGATAATGGGGCGACATTAAGGATTTCAATATGGAAATGAACATTTCTGACAAACGATGGAGTTATACAAATGGTTCCCGTAATGAAATTTCCAAATTTATATTCATCTCATTTATTATTTTATGGAAAAACTTAATGAAGGATATTATATTTGATTAAATAAATGTGTGTGTGTGTGTGTGTGTATGTGTCTGCCTTAGGCGTCATAACTTTTGAAAGGATAAACCAATTTCGAAGTGGATTTTTGTTTGAAAGCTGACTTAATATAGAATGTTTATAGAATAATAAAGTTAATAAAGGTTTTTAGGGGGTTATTTTTTATTTATTTTAGGTTTAGTGGTTAATGAGTTTACAAAGAATACGTTGTTTTGTAAACCTGTACAGAATAAACCCTGTACAGAACACCCCCTTCTTTTCTGTCTCGCAGTTCTATCGACCAGCAGGTAAATGGAACAAGGAAACTGCTGGTAGAATACGGCGCAACTTGCCTAAATAAGGATCCACCACCAATAATAGGTGGTGAGTTATTTAGCACTATCAGTTACAAATAGGTGGCAGGATATATCGCAAGAATATGGCGTCAGGATTAATACCATAGACTAGCAGCACCATACCATGATACCTATTCTAACAGCTCTATCAAAAATGTTCACTATTGACGTGTTCCATGCAGATAAAATAGTCGATGTTGGTCCGGGCTCTTTTGTAGTATAAACCATCTGCTTTCTGCCAGGCAGCTCGTAAAAGGCGAGCATAGGCTTACTGTCACTAGCACCGTGACATCCTACTAGGTGGTAGAGTTTCACGAACACTTGCCCGGATTTGTACCACCGCCCTATTTATTCCTCCTATCATAAAGTCCATTCTTATCGTTGACGTGTTCCAGTTTGGAGGGTAAGGCAGTAAACTTACTTTTGCTTGAGGCCTACCATCCTAGCCTCAGGTTGGCAACACACCATTACTACCATGATATTGGAAGACAAACAAGCAGATGGGTTTCCTGACGGTAAGAAATTCACGCCGCCTAGAGACACCAAATGTGGTAATGGTACGTTGCCAACCTGTGGTAAGGCGGTGGTACCAATCCGGGTTATTAGATTTTATTTGTGCACCATATAGCTGACTTGGCGGATAGATTCTATACTTCTTATCGTCGGAGCTTGGTGGAATTCCATTCTTGATGTAATTTATTTAAAAACACTTGTACTTTCCACAATATATTTTATTATTTTTTATTTTTATAATTTAGCCAACCGGTTTCGCTATACAAGCATCATCAGGGCTATATAACAACTGAAGTTTTGTTGAAAATAATACCGTCTCCGGTTGGCTAAATTATAAAAAATAATAAAATATATTGTGGAAAGTACAAGTGTTTTTAAATAAATGACTTGGCGGACTTCATATCAACATTAACAACTAAGTTCTTACATTTGTTTGGATTGAAGCATTGTTTTACTCATTTTCTTTGCAATTTTCCTAGCTTTTCTTTATATAAGAATCTTCTTCTGACAATAACAAATACAACCTATAAAGAACAAACAAAATTGGTCTATCCGTTCAGGCGTGATGCGATGACCACGTGAAATGGGAATGAATTTAACATAGATTACTAGCTGTCCCGGCGAACTTCTTTTCACCCGTCCAGTATGGGAAATAATATAGTATTTTTTTATAAGAACCCTATAAAAACCTTTCTTTTCACAATAAGTAACATAACAAAAAGAAAATTAGCTAAATCTTTTTAGTTCAATCATTCGGAAGTTATGCGCTTAGCAACACATTTAACAATTCATTTTTATGTTATAGATACATAGATTATAGCAGGGATGGAAGGTACACCGCGGATGTAGAGAAGAGAGTAAGTGCAGGGAATAGTGTGAATGGAGCGTTGGGTAAGCTATTCCAAAGCGAGGTTTTGAGTCAAAAAGCTAGACTCGCTTTGCATAATTCTGTGCTTATCCCAACGTTATTGTATGGAAGCGAGAGTTGGGTATGTCAGAAAGATCATGAAAGTAGGATAAATGCGGTCGAAATGAGAGCACTACGGAAAATCTGTGGTGTAACGCTCGCTGACCGCATTCGTAACAGTGAGATCCGAGAAAGAGTGGGATCGAAAGAAAGTGTTGGTGTTAAAATGCGAAAGGGCATGCTCCGCTGGTTCGGGCATGTGGAAAGAATGACAGATGAAAGATTGACAAAGCAGATATACAATGCGAATGTGGATGGATGTAGGTACCCGGGGAGACCAAGGCTGACATTTCACGATCAGATCAATCGGATATTATCCGAGGGTGGTGTCAAGAGTCTCCGAAACCGGCGTGTTTGTATGAAAAGGGTAATAAATGTGAAGGAAGCAAGACAGGTTTGTCAGGATCGTGAGGTCTGGCACTCGATACTCTCTGCCTACCCCGTAAGGGACTTGGCGTGAAGATATGTATGTGTGTATTTATTATAATATCAAATTGATAACTAAACATCTTTCAAAAATATTGACTGTTTTTTTAAAGGATTATGACAGGGGATGAAAGTTTGTATGAAAATGTTTACTTCGCTGACGAATTCGCGAGTTAACAGTTATTTACTTACCAATAAAAATATATATCTAAAGACTAATTACACAAATTATTTCAACCCAAAGTATGCAAATTACATGATTCTTTTAAGGATATTATTGAACAATTACTAACCTATAAAAATGATAGTCCCTGTTCAAATCGAACCCTGACCTTAAAGATTGTCGGATGTATACGGTGCTAACACTGTGACGCTAACACTTCAACCACAAGGTCAATTTCAATTCACTTTGTAATGTTATTAAATTGTTTTTGATTTCCACGATTTCTTCAATCGAAATAATAATAGTTTATTACTTGTAAATTGACTAAGTATCAATTATTTGGACCAAAAAAACCCTTTTCTTATAGAGCTAAGTGATTCGTAGAATCATTACGAGGAAGGAACAACATCCAAAAGCTGACCACAAATATTTCTAAGGATTTTGCCAACTGCCAATTTTTATATTGATTTTAGACATTCATTAACAATTTATCAGGTTATCCAGTTTAGAAATATCAAATTTTTAATTTTTGATGTTAATAATAATTTGTTATACCGATGCAGCTGTCAAACCGTTTTCCCCGTGTGGGTCCGGGCTCCTTTGCAGAATAGACCATCTACCTTCCTGCCAGACTATAAGACCTGTCTGTTAGCCGGTAAGCTTACTTTTTCTCGAGGCCAAACATCCCGGCCTCAGGTTGGCAACGCGCCATTACCATTACTGGTGTATTTTGGCGGCGTGAATTTCATCAAGAAATCAGTCTTCCTATCTGCCTTCCAATGTCATCACCTGCAGGCATTACTAAGAGAAAGGGCCTTGACAGAAGACAAAAAGTGATTGTATAAGGGTTCCGGTTTTTTTTTTGTTTCTAGATACGGAGCCCTAAAACCGTCGTCTGTTGACACCATTTAGGCTCTAGCAGATAAAAATTGGTTAACCGCAATATACATTCGAATGGAGAAACATTCAAACACTCTTATTTCTAAAGTCGGTGAAAAATGTAAGTAAAAAGTTATAAATATCATCTTATCAGATTACTTGGCAATTCCTACAAAATGTGCGGATAATATACAGCCTACGTGACTGTTTTGTAGTAATTACATTTGTTTCGCAGATTTAGTAATGAACGTACACAACTTAGTATGTTTTCTTATAATATAGGACTAGGCTCAATTTTAAAGCTTGTATTGTTTTGTGATAATAACAGTTTGTTCGTCAAGATTTTCGAAGTGAAAACTTCTTTAGCGGCGTTGCGCACTTTTTATGGAACGGATAATTAAACGTCTAAATTCGCGTCAGATCGTCAGATCGTAAGACGGCGCAGGCGCTTGTGAGACATCTAAAATAAAACGTAGATTAATTGCTGTTTTTGTATTGCTTAGATAGTTCCGAAGAGTATAGGTATAGTAGAAGAGGATTCGCAATGGATAATACGCCGCAATATACCTACCATTATATACCAAACATTCTCACAAGCCAACATGATAGCAGTTACGTATAATATCAACAGACATTGCTCTATTTGTTTCATCTTGAAAATAAGCTTTATGTGTAGACGAGCAATGTTTGTTACAGTAATATGACGACGCTCCTAGCCGTCACGTATCTTAGCGAATTTTCGTCAAGCCATACGCGGGTTTTTGATATGAAAATAGTATTAGTACATAAATGACAGTACTTTCATACTACTTGATTATTAAGGCAATTCGTGTAAAATTATTCCCTAACCATTCCAAAATATCAAAAATGCATAACGTTAATATTCAAGTTTTCACTTCTGCCGGCACTTCCGGAGTGCAACCCGTCTTTTTTTAATATTTAAATGAAATTTAATTATTTATATTTGCATGTGCTCTTTAGAAAACTTCTGACCCTTCATATTTTTAAATGAAGAAACACTTATATTGTCATATTTCCACTTACATTTTATTATTTTATAAATATCCTACCGCTTTTGCTTATAGTAGCTCAGGACTAAAACTTAAACTACGTCTAAAAAGTAATCACTACATAGTATAAAACAAAGTCGCTTCCATTGTCCCTATGTCCATTTGTATTCTCAAATCTTTAAAACTACGCAATGGATATTGATGCAGTTTTTTTAATAGATAAAGTAATGGAAGAGTAAGGTTTATATGTATATTTTATAACCAAGCAAAGCCGTTAGCAAAATATAATTGATACGTAAAACAGTACAAGTGCATCTTCATTTAAAAATATAAACATTTTCCGAATGAACTTACAAATGAAAATATAAACTTTTTACCAAGCGGCGACGAAAAATCCTTAATTTTGATGTTTGGTCAATTTCAATTCACATTGTAATGTAATTAAATTGTTTTTGATTTTTACGATTTCTTTAATCGAAATAATAATACTTTATTACTTGTAAATTGACTAAGTATCAATTATTTGGACCAAAAAACCCTTTTATTTGCAAAATTTAGGATTTTTCGTCGGCGCTTATCATCCTTTATAAATTATTTACAATGTCATGGCCACAAGATTACGACCCATGATATCTATAGAGTCTATAGGCCACAAAGGTCTATAAGTGTGTCTCTGAAGCATGCATAAGAGCTTTTCGCTTTATCCCATCAAAAAGGGTACAGGATCCGCTCTGTATCTTTATAAACACATGTATTGTTTCTTCATTTTCTCTGCAATTTTCCCGGTTTTTCTCTTTATAAGAACCTTTTTCTCACTAAACACAAAAAAATAATTATCCAAATCGGTCTAGTCGCTTAGAAGTTATGCGTTTACCAACACAATTAGCAATTCATTTTTATATTAAAAAGAAGATAATAAATCGCAAAAAAACAGCAAAAATCGAACCTATTTCATTAAGTAGATATTACGTCGCAATTTAATCATTCTTTTTTTCGAAAGATAGCAAATTATTTCAAAATGGTCCCATATACATTTTACTAACATCCTTCTAGTAGTATTTGAACTATACCAGAGGTAAGTAAATGTGTATAGTTTTTTGCTACACCTAATCTATATATTAATACGTGATTGCAAAACTTTGGACCTCTTTTTACAAAAATTGCGCCGACGCAGGAGCATAAAATTTGGCACACTAATAGTTTATGTATAGGAGAAGTGCAGAACGCTAATATTTTTCGATAATAATGCTTATAATGTACATTAAATCAATAAATAAAACGTTACTCACACTACCATGCATTTGACACACACAAACAAATATATTGATAATAACGATAAAAGGTCACAGATGGCGCACTAAAAAGTTTGGAAACAAAGTAGTTGATCTTGGAAAATGAAGATGGCGTTCTTATCAATAAGATGTTAAAATTTATTATGATCGAATTTCGACCAACAGGCGACCACTAGTAATAAATAATGTTTCGTTTACATTGACGACGTTAACAATGATGTATAGAATCCTAACCTATCTCACTAAAACATAACTATCAAAATCGGTTGATCGCGTGACAAACATTATGAAACAAAAACAATGAGGTACAAAACGTACAGTCAAATTGTACAATTGATCTTAGGTCACGAATCGATTCCTGGGTCGGGCAACAAAAACAAATTTGGATTTTTCCAATTTTCTAATAAAAAAGTTGCTTGGGATTGGATATGTGTCCTGTCGGCGATAGGCTTGCCACCTATCACATTGTGGGACTTAGTATCTTCGGCTAGTCGTGGGTGCCCTGGTTGCGCCCCTGCCTACGTCTCCAGGAATAGGGGTGTGAAGATGCTTTACTCTAATAAAAAAACGTTGCTCGGGATTGGATAATTTGTGCCCGCTTGGCAATAGGCTAGCCACCCATTACATTGTGGGACTTCTTTGGCTAGTTGTGGGTGCCTAGGTTGTGCCTCTGCCGACCCCTTCGGAGATATGGGCGTGAAGATACTTACTTTTTCCTTTTTTTAAATTGGTCAAAAAGTAGGTCGCATACATTATTTTAGCTTATAACACGAATTCACTTATAATCAACGTTTCGTGGATTAAGAGAAGACACTATCTCGTTACTGGGGCGTGACATTTCCGACATTATGTCTTGGACTTGTTTGTCCCTCGATCCTTTGTCTTGATATCAGATTAA
>NJDD01000566.1:213366-248229 GCA_002245505.1 Calephelis nemesis
GCAGCAATAAACAGGACAGTAAATCTAAGCAAGTTACTGAACAGCACTCTGTGGTTTAGATTTCTGTGACCCATTTAACTTATGTCCCATCTCTAACAAGTTACGAGTACATTCTATCCGTATTCTCTAAGGGTTTATATTAATAATTTATCTCTAAAGATGGATTTCAAGCAATCTAGATAACTGCGTATCCGCCGGCCTATCCTATACCTAATTGCCATATTTATCCTGTCCAAAGATATGTTTTTGGCAAGCGATAACATAAAAATGGATCAAAATATCAATCTTAGACAGCAAGTTTTGGATTAGGATAGATTATTAATATTGGCCGTAAGTAAAATAGACCATTTGCATCTCTGCCTTGTTGGCTATAAGAGGCGAGCGTAGTTTAAATGATTAACAAGACTTTTGGTGGCAGGGTGTAGTGCAGCACATCCACCGTCTTATCTATTCTTGCAATCTTGACACTGTTATGTTGCGATCCGAAAGTTAAGATAGTCAATAGACTGACATAATAGGCTTTATATCTTGGCCACAGGAGGACGGTGCACCTGTAACATCTACGGTATCTATAGGTTAGGGTGGTCTTGCCATTAGGAGAACGGTGTGCTTAATTGCTATGTTTCCGCATAAAAAGGAATACGACACACACATACATATATTCACGCCAAGTGATTGGCGTGGTAGGCAGAAATTATCAAGTGCAAATATTACGAACCTTGCAGACTTGCCTGGCTTTGTCCATCATTACTCTGCTATTAGACATGACACATACATGATTTATGTGTGATATGTAGTTATGTTCTTTTACCATAAAAACACGCCAGTTTTGGAGTTTTGGAGAGTTTTGGTTTTAATTACCCTCGGGAAATACCTACGAAGGAGACAAAAATCGTATGCTTTGCTTTGTGTGAACGTACGCGTTGTAATTAAACAATACTTAATAAGTCTCCATATCACCACATTTGACCAGCGGGTTAACAGCCGGATAATCTGTTTGTAAATGATGACAATTAACTCCATGGGAGTACCATACACATACATACATTTGTGTAGACTTAAGAATAAGAATAGATTACACATTTTGTTATTCCATGTAGAGCGTTTAAATTGTTTTTGTGACGAGTGTATAATTCTAAACTCTACCAAAGGGTATAGGAATGAAACGAGGCGCATTTAGACCTGGTGAAAATAATTAGCAACCAACGTGTTATTTATCATCTTTTAGAATATAACTTTGCAAATAAAGTATACTTGTAGGTTAGGTAGGTTTGGAAACGATGGTAGTTTACGGTTGATAGGGATAAATTAATTTATATTCTAAAAATTTTTTGTATTAATAAATAATCATGTACCTAATCAATACAACAACAGTGTGTAAATAGTAGGCAAATAATTAAACTAACTAATTGATTAATATCTAACTATTAAAATATTATTTGCACACCAAAAGTTGGTAGAATATGTAGAAACACCTAAATAATTTTGTAACATCTTTGTAACACTCATATTCCGCAAATATTTTTTTCTTTTTTTTTCTTTTATTAATTACTCAAACGTTTAAATAACACTTGTTCATTTCATTAGTATACTTTATTAAACACTTCAACCACTATAGTCAATCAATTTTACTGTTCACAGCATTATCATGGTCTCAGAACTCGAATTAGAGTATACGTTCAGTATTTACTGAACGTATACTCTATTATAACCAAATATTTGGTTGTGAAACGTGTGTATTGTGAAAGTATTTTTTTAAAAGAGTGTATATAAAATGGTAATTCACCAAGATCCGACGATGACAAAATATATTATAAATACCAACTTTACTATTGTAAATTACCAGCGACCTGTGACTTTGCGCGAGGGAAAATTTATTTTCTAGTAATAAATGAAGCCTTGCTTCGGCAGGAAAAATGGATGTTTTTAGTGGCAAAAGATTTTTTAAGCAGTGCAGAAGTTTCAGGTCCTATCAAATTAAATAAGTAGTACTTAGTTAGTTAGTTAATGTATCCTAAAGTCAAGTCTAAATTATTCAAGTAATATTTAGTTCGTGTAGTATTTTGTTCTCAATTTTGAATATTTTACATCCACAAAATATAAACACTCTATAAAAGCGGTATGTAACTTATAAGTAATAAAGTATAAAAAAGTTAATAAGTAAAAAAGTATCTATTTCTAAGACTTAGTCACACAATGTGATAGGTAGCCTATCGCCAACTGGGCACATATTTGGATATGTGCCCAGGATTGGTCCTGGCAACACTTCTTATTAGAAAATTTTAAAACACTTTTTTTGTTGCCCGACTCGAGAGTGGAACTCGATACCTCGTCAAGGCCAACGTCGGACCTCTAGACCACAGAGGCAACCAAACTAGGTAGTAGTTAGTAAGCTAGAATAAAGTACTAAATATATCCCAAATTTAGGCAATGAAATGGCTATATTATTTGAGTATAATTTATTTCGTGTAGTATTTTATTCCCAATTATTTTGAATGTATTAGGAAACATTTAAAAAACTTATAAAAACTCTATGTAACTGTAAACCTCATTAAATAAGTATTAATTATAATGCAAACTTTAATATGCTTGGAAAATGTTTTAAGAGTCGAAATCATTTGTTTAATCAATTTTGTACGCAAACAACGATTGGTACACAATTAAGCTAATAGGTTTAAGATTCCGGAAACGTTCGGTAAATGTGGAGTTCTTGAATACGTTTTGCTACTTGCAGGTACCAATATAAACACACAAAAACTGGTTACTAGCTTTCAAGCATACCTATTAGTTTAGTCAAGTGCTTTTTACTGACTGCATTTTTTTAAATAGCTAATATATTGCTAACCGGACTATAAACTGCAAACGGGAGATTGACTGTACATATATTATTGTATCTTCACTACACGATAAAGGATAGCGCACACTTGGTCGGGCCGCAGCGTGTCAGGTGTCTAGGGCATATTTTCAATATGATTACGCGGCGGATTTGTGCTTAAATATGTGGTGTAATGCATATACCACATATTTAAGCACAAATCCGCCGCACAAAATGTTTAAATGCTATCTTAGCCCGTCAAAAGTGTGCGCTACCCCTTTATCAGTCATTAAAGAACCAATTTTGACAGTTTTGACACCAATTTAGAATCATTATCTACATCTCAAAAAAAAGACCAAATCGCGACACGATAATAATATCGGAGCTGACTTTTTGCACTTTTACTGCGTTCAAATTATTGTAATGCATACCCAAATTTTGCATATAAATATTAATATAAATTCAAAACACATTTTATATCTGTCTCGATGAAACTCGTTTCCTCCAACGTAGACTCTTAATAATGCACGGTAAAAATAAAATGTTTTCTATTCAATTTTCCTCAAAGCGCTTCTATTTTTCTTAGGAAAATTTTCCTTGAACTTTTACGAATACTTTAATTACAATAACCGAATCCCTCCAGGTATTCGATATTCAGATCTTTACTTATATGAATATTAAATTTCACAATAAATTATTTCAGCGTTTTAGCCGTGAAGAAGCAAAAAATAGACAAACAGATAGATGTCCGCATTTATAATTAGTATGGATGTTATTTCTTATATCAAAATGATACACAAATGCGTGTTTATCTCCTACTTAGCGATCTCTTCTAGGCAACTCACATCTCCCAAACCATCTAGGTGTTTAGTACTTAACCTAACATATTCCTGCTGCCATAGCGTCAATGATTTCCACTATTGTGTTCCTGTTAATCAGTCTACCTACTATTTTATGAAATTAGTGGGTAATGAAACAATTTTCTAAAGTATAAGAAATGCAAAACATCTAGACAGCAAACAGGTGACTGCGATCATAATCCTCATACTTAAAATCATCGTCTACTTTACCCCTGAACCGGAACATTAAAATACCAAGCACTGATAAAAAATCAAGTGTAAATGTGGTTGAGTAATTTCAAGAGTATCCAGACTGACTGATTGCAAGAATTGAATAACAATATTCTAGTTTGAGTTCCGACAGAGACAGTAACTTTTTATACAAATATTTACTTAAGTATCTAACACCTATCACACAAGCATATAATTTTCATATTTCTGGGTTAGACGAGTTTGTATATTTTGTCCAGGGAGGGATAGTCGCCTCTGTGGCCTAGCGGTTCCGTTGTTGGACTTGACTGCCTAAGTTCCCGGGTTCGAATCCCGGGTCGGGCAACAAAAAGAAATTTGGGTTTTTCCAATTTTCTAATAAAAAAAATGTTGCACGGAATTGGATATGTGCCCGGTTGGCGATAAGCTTGCCACCTATCACATTGTGAGACTTAGTGTCTTCGGCTAGTCGTGTGTGCCCTGATTGTGCCTCCGCCTACGTCTTCAGGGATATGGGCGTGAAGATACTTTGTCCAGTGATATTTATTTATTTAACAATCAAAATTAGTTGCCACATTTTTTATTAGCGGATATTGTAACAAGTTTCTAAAACAACGAACTGATTGTTAATAATTATAAAATATAATTCAAACGGAAACGAAAATGTTTGTCTCGAATCTTGAGATTTTTTGAATGACATTAAAATATTCTCAAACGTCGAGACAAACAATTGAGTTTGTTTTGTCAGCAAATAACAAATGATTTCCTATACATATAAACCGCATTAAGTTTACCGGAAATGTTATATGTAAATCGTGGGTTGGGTACTTGTCTTTAGTTTATTTTTTTGACTCATTTGTCGACAAGTTAGTGTATACTCATTCCATCGATAATTTGCGAAACTCGGGTTCGATTTCCGACAGAAGCAGGCAGTTATGTGATAAATTTCGCAAGGGCGCAAGCGCCCTGCGCCGTCTAAACGAAACAGCAGGCCAAGGCATACATTTTCGCCGTGCCGCGCCGTAGAAAGAGAGGGGAATACTTTCTCTCCTACGCCGCGGCGGCTGCTTACTCTCCATCCGTCTTACGAATTTTCGATCAGGTCACGTGTCCTGACGCGAGTTTAGAAGTTTTTACCCATTCTAAAAAAAGTGGGCAACGCCGCTAAAAAAGTTTTCACTTCAAATATAAGGTCACACTCGTTATTTCATTAAAGCATTTTCATACGTACAAACGTTTTTAAATTATTGTCTTTCATACTCTGGTCTTAAATTAAGAGAATCGTGTAATGATTGCGAAAACATTGCATGAAAACTCACATATTATTTAAATTATGTAATATGCTAAAATGCGGAGGACTATAAATACTTGGCTGTACGTAAACATGGGACTTAATTTAGCCTTGACCTCATTTAACACAGCTGTTAATATGGTTTTAATATTTAATATTTATCCTTTTGAAGCCAACTGTCAGGCAAGTCGTGAAGAATAGTTTAAAGTCACTAACGATATGGTCGTGACTTCACGGTAGAGTTCTGGGATGACTCTCACAAATCGAAGTCAAGTTAGGCTTGATTCAAACGAAAGACATCATTAGAAAATCCACATGTTTAATATTTCGTTGGAGTTGGCCAAAACTAGCAAATAATCGTAGTTTTGCAACGAATTAGGAGATATATTAAAGAATTTTGGATACATTTACTCGTATTTAAAGTTAAGTGCGAAATACATTACTTACTGGCAACAAGTGGATGTATTTTCTATGTATTAGTTACTTATTAAGTTAAGTTTTAGCCTCAATGTCCCGAAAACTCATTTCCTGACCAGAGCTAGCGATTTGCTTAATTATTGAGTGTGGATTATTAATAATGTCCATTTGCATGCTTAAATCTTTCAAACTACGCAACGGATTTTGATGCGGTTTTTTTAAATAAATAAAGTGTTTAAAGAGGAAGGTTCATATTTTTTTATGTTATAGGAAGGCAAACAAGCAGACGGATTTCCTGATGGTAAGAAATTCACGCCGCCTAGAGACACCAAAGATGGTAATGGTGCGTTGCCAACCTGAGGTCAGGATGTTAGACCTCGAGCAAAAGTAAGTTTACCGGCTACCTTACCCTCCGGACCGGAACACGTCATGACGTTATGGCGGCAGGAATAGGTAAGGCGGTGGTACCAAACCGGGCGAGTCGCTGCGAAACTCTACCACCTAGTCAGATGTCACGGTGTTAGTGATGGTAAGCCTTTGCTCGCCTTTTACGAGCTGCCTGGCCAGAAAGGCAGATGGTCTATTCTGCAAAGAAGACCGGACCAACACGGGGAATATGTATATTTTATACCCATGCAAAGCTGGATCGGGCCGCTAGTAATAGATAATTTGTATATTATGCAGAGTTATGGGTATTTCTAGATAAGAGTAGTTTCGCACATCAAATGAATCAATGTGCTAATAGATATGTCACTAGTGTTTTTTTCCAATGTAACATTACCTTCGCACTCAAGATCCGCAACAGTGTTAAGATAATACTTATCACGTTCTTGGAAAATAGATTTAGATTTTTTATTATTTATACGATAAGATAGCGAACACGCCCCTCCTGATAGTAAGAGACAACACCACTGTTGTCTCTTACTATCAGGAGATTTAAAGACATCATAGATGTTATAGGAGTGAGATGTTAGAACAATTGTACAAGTTTACCAGCTAGCTACCGACTTAACTACCCTTCGGAACGGAACATTGTCATTATGAAAAAAAAGACCATCTTCACGCCCATATCCCCGAAGGGGTAAGCAGAGGCACAACCAGGGTACCCACGACTAGCCAAAGATACTAAGTCCCACAATGTGATAGGTGGCAAGCCTATCTCCAATCGGGCACATTTACAATCCCGAGCAACATTCTTTCAATAGAAAATTGGAAAAACCCAATTTTTCTTGTTGCAAAACCCGGTATTCGAACCTATATATAGACTTATTATTACATATTTAATAATTTCGCTTAAATTTATATATGATCAGCCAATTTAAAAATAAAAGTATAAAGTGTAAAACATAGTAAAAAGTGTAAAGCCGAAGCGTATAATTTAAATAGTAGTACTATATTTGTGTAAAGGGTGGTACTCAACGAGTACTACTACACAGAAATACTCAAAAAGGTACAGGAATAAATATAATAAACACCGAACTTATAAACAAGCATCGATGATTACATACGCACACAAATGCCTGACTCCTTCAGGAATCGAATTAAATATGCTCTAAAAAAATAACCCTCCAGCTGATGCACATGGCATAGAAAATCAAAAAAGTTTCAATTATCGAAAATAACAATACAAAACTAATAAACAAATCTTCGCCTTAAAAACCGTAACGAATGCCTAAATTGCTGTTTCTTATAATTGTGCATTTTTGTTTTAATTATTGACTAGATCAGCGGTTCTTAAACGTTTAATAGGCACGAACTACCTTCAGAATTTAACACTGTTAATGGTGCTACCCCTGTTAAATATAAATAAACAAAAACAAATTATTGGGTTTAGGACCGTTTCCACACCCTTGTAGGGTTACTCTTGAATCTCGATTTAATGGGAATTAGAAATTAAAATCGGATATATCATTTTAGGTACCTACTCTCAAACTCAATACATGCTAATTAGCGAACATTTAGTTAAAAACAGTCGACTGTTCGGATTCGTTGATTTATTTGGAACTAAATGGTACTAGGTGGTAGAGTTTCACAGCGACTCACCCGGATTGGTACCACCGCTTTACCTATTCCTGCCGCCATAACGTTCCGGTTTGGAGGGTAAGGTAGCCGGTAAACTTACTTTTGCTCGAGGCCTAACATCCCGGCCTCTGGTTGGCAACGCACCATTACCACCTTTGGTGTCTCTAGGCGGCGAGAATTTCTTACCATCAGGAAATCCGTCTGCTTGTTTGCCTTCCAATGTCATAAAAAAAAAAAGAAAAAAGATAATTATCTGCTAGTGCTCTGGTTAGTTGTATCTAATATGAAATATCCGATTCCTATTTCCAAAATGCATGAACTCAGGATATAAGAGTATTTCTACTGGTCATCACACCAGGGACCCGTAGTCTAAGGATCCTACTTTAAGAAACCCTGGACTTGAACGTTTAGCAAAGTATTGAATTAAATGCTAGTGTTATGGGTTTTAGTCAATGATACTAATACATAAATTATCTCTGTAGTCTAGCGGTCCAGGTGTTGGACTTGAGTGCATTAGGTCCCGGGTTCGATTCTCCGGGCGGGCAACAAAAAGCAAATTTTATTTTTCCCAATTTTCTAATAAAAAAACGTTCGTCGGGATTGGATAATGTGTCCGGTTGGCGATAGGCTTCCCAACTATCACATTATGGGACTTAGTGTCTTCGGATAGTCGTGGGTGCCCTGGTTGTGCCTCTGCCTACCTCTTCGGAGATATGAACGTGAAGATACTTTTTTCACTTTTTTAAATTACCTTACCAGATACCATATTAAATAAACAGATGTTTACTTATACCCAGTTGGAAATCAAACTCCAACTTCGCTGACAATCAGTCCCATTTAACGTGTACGCTAACTTATTGACGTGGGGAATGAGTAAAATATGTACCTGCCAAAGAAAATGTACTTCTTAAAATAATTTCGTAATTCTCATAACCAGTGGACACAGTTTGACACTGTTTATGAATGGGTAAAGCCGCCCACGTTATGGCCACTGTTTTTATAGCCGTTCACGGACGACGGGCTTTAATATGATTGTTTTAATAGTGCACGCATTGTCCTCGGTACCAAATTGACTCGGTGGAGGTCAAATATAATATTTTGTTAGTCAAACACTTAAGTTGAGAATGGAGTTCTAAACTAATTTTAGATGCTATCTTTTTCAATTGAAAAAAACTAGTTTTCTTTAAAACCTTTCCTGGTCTTCCACAAATAATTCAAAACTGTAATTAGACAAAGTGGTTCTGCTGTTCTCAAGTTTTGGTGAGACTAATGAACAGCAATTGATTTTATATAAGGTAGTTCATGAGTAATATTAATACCACTTACTATGAAACTGGACCGAAATAAAATCATGTATAGTCGTGAAAATTTAATATACCCACAGAAAATATTGACAACTAGATGCGCCCCACTGTTTCACCCGCGTAAGTCCCAATTCCGCAGGAACTCCGGGATAAAAAGTAGCCTATATGTTATTCTGGGTCTTCAGCTACCTACATACCAAATTTCATCGTAATCGGCTTCGTAGTTTTTGCGTGAAAGAGTAACAAACATACATCCATACATACAAACTTTCGCATTTATAATATTAATAGGATTAAAATAAAGTAAAATCACGTATAATCATTAAAATCATTAACTCCAAAAAGATCGCCTCTGTGGTCTAGCGGTCCGGCGTCATACCTGACTACGTGAGGTCCCGTGTTTGTTTCTCGGGTCGGGCAACAAAAAAAATTAGAAAATGTTTGTTATCAATTTTCTAATAAAAATAACGTTGCTCGAGATTTAATTATTGCCCGTTGGCAATAGGCTTGCCACCTGTCACATTGTAGGACTTAGTGACTTCCGCTAGTCGTGGGTACCCTGGTTGTGCCTCTGCCACCTCTTCGGGGATATGGATGTGAAGTTACGTATATGTTTTCTGTAAACAGAAAGATGACTCTAAAAGTTTCCTGTAATGAGTTTGTAATAAGGATTAGGATTTGATGATTTATGATCTATCGGTAACTATAAACCAACCCAGGAATCGAACCCGGGACATGCAGTCAAGTCAAACACCTAAACCGTTAGACCATGGAGGCGGTTAGTATTCTCAGGTTGCCGTATGGATTTCATCTGAAAATATAAAATAAGTGTGCAGAATACAAAATACATATTATTATTCATAATTACAGTCTTCATAACTTAGCATATGTATAAGTTAAACCGAGTCGTTAAAAGTTATAGCTAAGAAATAAACGTTTTGTTGAATATGGCATCGTGTTAACTAACTACTTGGTCACGGATTTTCATTGTAAGTGTTACGTTACACTATGTTACATTACACTATGTTACAGTACTGTTACGTTACACTGTATACTTGTACTGGTAATTCAAAAACCACCTAAGTGTACATATAAGTAATAAGGGAAACTGCATTTTGTTTTTTTTTAATTACATTGGAAGGCAAACAAGCAGATGGATTTCCTGATGGTAAGAAATTCACGCCGCCTAAAGACACCAAAGGTGATATTGGTGCGTTGCCAACCTGAGGCCGGGATGTTACGTTACACTGTATACTTTTACTGACAACTCAAAAACCACCGAAGTGAACATACAAGTGTTAACGGAAATTGTTGTGTAAAATCAATCTCTTAGTTAATAATTACTTTTTAATTAATAGTTCTAAAATACACCGAATTTTATGCAAAGAAAAATCTGTTTTAGAAAAGCAGCGACATATATTTTATAATACCTAAATTTGAAATTGAAGTTACTTTTATATGTTTTTATTTTCCCCGTTGGTCCCGTTGGTCCGATCTCCTTTGCAGAATAAACTATGAGCCTTTCTGCCAGGCAGCTCGTTAAAGGCAAGCCCCGGATTACCGTCACTAGCACCGTGACATCTGACTAGCCAACACAAGCAGCGACTCGCCCAGATTGGTACCACCGCCTAGCTGTTGACGTGTTCTGGTTCGGAGGACAAGGTAGTCGGTAAACTTACTTTGCTCGAAGCTTTATATTCCAGCCTAAGGTTGGCGCGCACCTTTTCCACCTTTGGTGTCTCTTTCTTAGCATCGGAAGATCCGTCTGCTTGTTGGCTTTCCAGTATCATAAAAAATATAGTTGAACATTTATCATTTTAATATAATCTACTTATAAATAAAAATCAATTGCTGTTCGTTAGTCTCGCTAAAACTCGAGAACGGCTGGACCGATTTGGCTAAGTTTGGATTTGAATTATTTGTGGAGGTCCAGGGAAGTTTGAAAGACTATAAAAAGGAAAAAAATTGTAAGGAATGGAGAACGGGTAAAACAAAGTTCGCTGGGACAGATAGTTTGTTATATTTGTCAAGGCAGATTTATGCAAATTATAATTTACAATAATAATATTATAAAGCGCCTCTCTGGTCGCCTCTGTGGTCTAGCGGTTTAGTCGTTGGACTTGAGGTCTGAGTGCATGAATGGTCCTGGGTTCGAATCCCGGGTCGGGCAACAAAAAGAAAATTGGGTTTTTCCAATTTTCTAATAATGTTGCTCGGGATATGCGCCCGGTTGGCGATAGGCTTGCCACCTATCACATTGTGGGACTTAGTATCTTCGCCTAGGCGTGAGTGCCCTGGTTATGCTGCTGCCTACGCCTTCGGGGATATGGGCGTGAAGATATTTTACTTTTGTAAAGGCAATAGATATATGCAAATTACAATAATATTATATAGCGTGAAGAAGAAATCTTTAAAATGGCACAACTTCATAGTTATCTACCACAACTTTATCATAAAACATTTAGTTCAGCTGTTGCTAGTTTAGATAAGGCATTCTTATCAATTATTCAAAGTCAAGATGCAACAATTTAATAACAATTGACCAAGTCGCTTCTTCTGTTGTTTTTTTATAATATAGCTAAAGAATAAAAGAAATCTTCCGAGTTTTCTAACTGCTGGACAAGTTGGCAAAGTAATATTCATCTGTTCAAAAGGCACACGAATATGAATAGTCTTCTTTACCTGTCAGCTTTTCTTTCTATTTTTTTTAAATGACATGTGTTGCCAACCTCGAGGTTTTTATAACTTCACCGGGCTTTACAGAAGGCATTTTAGTTGGGCCTCAGTGTTCAGGCAGTAGGCCTGGCAGAGGGTTTTCTTTATCTTTTCTTCGCGGCGTCGTGACTTTCCGAATAACGTTTTTATACTGTTTACCTGTAATACAAAAGTCAAATAATACAAAAAGATGTTATATGAAAAGAAGAAATAACTTGAATTATAAATAACTAGCAATTTGCCTACGACTTCGTTAATGTCGAATTATCTTTACTAGCTTTTATCCCCCATTTAATCTTTTGAGGGTTGATTGTTGCCTATGTTTGAACCCAAATCTTTAGCCTTATGTGCATATCAAATTTCCTTAAAATCGTGTCAGTGCGACATACAGACAGACAGACATTTATAATATTCTCTGGATAATTCTCTGGACAAATTACAAGACATGATCTCACCCTAATTTAAGTCAACTAAATTGTACCAAATAATAGATACCTAAACAGATTTAATAAACCCCTAAACTGAACCAAGTCAAATACCCAATTAATTAAACTATGCCTGCCTTTGTTGAGAATCGGATCTGAGCTTCATGTTGACCGGCAACGTTAGGCGTATACACTAACACCTGAGCCAGTGAGATCAAGAATAGTAATGAAGACTAAGAATGTGTCTTTATGTAGGTACGAAGTATATAAAATATGGTCATTGTAATAAGGTGTCAGTCGACCTCCACACATATGAATGGATGATAATTACGTATGTTTATAGTCACACCCACATATGCATATAAAAACACTTGTGCCGTGTATACTGAAGCCTTCACATTTAAACTATTATGAGTAGCGCACACTTTTGACGTGCCGTACCGAAGCGAATTTGCACTTACGTGGTCTTTGTAATGCGATACGCATCACGCGTCGGCCAGTCCAAATGTGCACAATCCTTAAGTTTAGATTTTTAGTTTAATTGAATGATACTTTGTTTTAATTGTAAGTTCGTGTGTTTGTCTGTTTGTTACCTACAAGGAACACTCAATATTTTCATTTTTTATCTAAAGCAGCTTTTAGATAGATCTTCGTTCTTTTAACCGACTTGAAATAAAGTTAAACGTTCGACACTTACAGTTTTTTATGTTTGTTAGTCGTTTTCAGTTATTTGTGTACCTATTTTTTATGTAATAGAGCGTACTAGAACGAGGTAGTCATATTACTACCAAGTCTAGTTTTGTCTATGTAATCCCACAGGAATCGAGGATTTTTTTTCTTAATTTAAAATTTAAGTCAGTTTGTAACTAACTTCGATAAAGTAAGGAATTTATAAATTCACTCCCTTTATTCTTTTCTTTTTTTTTCTTTCTATTTTTTTAAATTATATGTGTTGCCAACCTCGAGGTTTTATAACTTCGCCGGGCTTTACAGAAGGCATTTTAGTTGGGCCTCAGTGTTCAGGCAGTAGGCCTGGCAGAGGGTTTTCTTTATCTTTTCTTCGCGGCGTCGTGACTTTCCGAATAACGAATCGAGGATTTTTTTTCTTAATTTAAAATTTAAGTCAGTTTGTAACTAACTTCGATAAAGTACGGAATTTATAAATTCACTCCCTTTACTTACTTTTTTATGTGTTTTAAACGATTTGTCTGCCATTTAAGAGCCGATAATTTTTTTATGACAGACTTATGACAGAAATTCAGGTCCAGTCGACATTAACTGGCTACTCTTCTGTAGCCTATAAAATATAGTTTCCTATAAAAAACAACAATGGTAAGCACTAATAAAATAGACGCAAAATCGGGGTAATAATATATGGAAATATGACTATGATAAAAAACATTTATCTGCTGTGTACGCGAATCCGCAGGTGAAGGTTAGTCTTGAAGCTTGATTGTGGTATTTTTATAATACTTGAGCAATCGATACTCAAACTTAAATTGTAATGATGGATGTCCTTCCACGCCCACTCACAGTCACTTCAAATTGCTGAACATTAAATAAACAAATTTGAGATTTGTTGATGTTTACTGCGTTACCAATCCCTTCCAAAATGTTAATTTATTTGACCTTTTACCAAGGGCATTTAAAGGGATCTTCTTCACTATTCTCTGAATAGATTGTCTATTTTAGTTACTTAAAAGTAAAGTATTTTCACGCTCATATCCCAGAGAGATATTCAGAGGCACAACCAGAGCATCCACCACCAAGCCAAAGATACTAAATCCCATAATGATATAGCCTATTGCCAACCGGGCACATAACCAATCCCGGGAAACAGTATTTTTATTAAAACATTGAAAATACACTTTTTTTGAGCTATCCGGGATCAGACACGACACATCAAGTACTCAAATCCGACGTCTGATCGCTAGACCACAGAACAGATTTTAGTTGTTTGGTATTTAAATCGCCCTTGTGGTCAATTGTGGCCCCTGTGGTTTGATTACATTTAGTCTCGGTTTCGATTTTCGGGTCGAGCAATAGAAAAGTCAAAATGAGTTGTTTCAATATTCTTATAAAAACTATCTTCTTATATTTTGCAAAAATTAAAAATGTTTTTTTATATAAACAGCAAAAACAGACTTTTGTTTTAAAAACAATTTTATTAAGTTTTACTTTTAATACTTCAACAAAAATTGTGTATTTTACCGGTTTTCGTAGAACTTCAGACGTGGTAATAATGGAATCTTAGAGGCATAAAAGAAAACAATTTTTAAAAACTGTTCAGACATAACGTAGAAATCGATAATATTTATAAAAATGTGGTATTCAAACACCTTTTTTTAAAATCGTCTTACAACAGCAGTGCCATAGATTGGATGAGTGTCCGGTGGACGGAAGGTTTGCACATATGTAGGACTAAATACCCTCGACAAAAATATGCAATATCTACCTAACTGTTTACCTTCAATTCTTCTGCGTAGATTAGTTATTTCGGACACCAGCTTTTATTATCTTCAATATGATTTTCATACAAACTTTCATCTCCAATAGACCTTTAAGATTTTTTCAAAGTTGCCTATGTCTAAAATTAAAATTTTAACTATGTACACATTAAATTTCATTAAAACCAATTCAGCGGCTTAGGCATAAAAGCGTAACAAAAAAATATCGCAGTTATAACATTAGTATTGATAGGTATAACTCAAAAACCACTTTTTAGATATTGATCTTTAAGCGTTAGAAACACCAGATTAAAAAATCCCTAAATTTATTGACATATAAAATAGTACAAAAACTGATAAACCCAGTATCTACATTTGCGTTATGGTGCTGGTTAAATATATTCAAATTAAGAAAATCGTTCTTATGAATTCGTCCGCAATAAAATAGACTAATGTATGGGTATAGCCGCGGAATACAAGTTAGTATTTTATAATTGGTTGATCGTGGTATTTTTCTAGCACTTAAGTTATCCACACTATAACTTAAAAATGACAGATGTCCTTCCACGCCCACTTACATCCACTTGAAATTGCTGAACGTTTACCGAACAAACAAATTTAAGGCAACGGCGAGTGTTTGCTTAATTTTATAATCATTTGTAATTAAAACTGAAATTTTCCAAACGGATCTATAAACTTTAAAAAATATATGGTTCAAAATTACGACCTGCAATGAATCAATTAGGATTTTGTTTAGTAAATTAAAAATTAAATAAACTATTTCACCCATTAATTAACATACTTCTGTTACATTATTTTAATATAAGCAAAACAAAATGTACTTTTTTCATACTAAAAAATGTTACGTATTATTTATAAAAACAGATAGTTAAAAATTTAAAAATACAGCAAGGTAGTTTTTATATAAAGTTTTTGGCATTACGGAACTTATATAAATATTTCAGAATCCTATTAATATTATAAATGCGAAAGTTTGTGGGTATTTATGTATGGATGTTTGTTACTCTTTAACTCTCGAACGGCTAAACGGATTTGTCTGAAATTTTGAACACAGATAGATTGTGACCTAGATTAACATACAGGCTACTTTAAATCCCGATCGCACAACAGATTTCTGTGACAACGTGGGCGAAGTCTAGTCGGGCGGCGGCGGCGGCTCAAAAATCAAAATCTACTTACACCGTCTTATCAATAAATATAGACTAAAGTAAGAGTAAAGTTAAGTTAATAATAAAATATTTATAGTTATAAAGCCTAGAATACCTGTAAGTTTCGTCCGTGTGTAACATATACGATAGATAACGAATCCTCCTATTAATATTATGAATGCGAAAGCTGGTATGTTTGTTTGTCTGTTACTCTTTCACGTAAAAATTGCTGAACTGATTTTTATGAAATTTGGCACACGCATAGAGGATAACTTGGATAAACATTTAGAATATTTTTTATCTCGAAATAATTTTCTGTGGGACAATTAACCACACGTCGCAGCTAAGAGCTAGTAAATCATATTTAAAACCAACCTAACTAAAATTCCTGCGCCGGCGTCTTAAACAAATTTAAGATTTCATAGCAAGTTGATGTTCGTTGCGCAAGCAATCCCTTCCAAAATGTTAATTTAATTGACCTTCTCCCAAGGGCATATAACGTTTTAACACTAGCTTTTTTAGCTGCCTAACTTCCGCCCTTTGAACTGTAGGAAGTGATCATTGTGTGGTAATTTTTATATATTTTAATGGTACCGTTCTCACGATAGTGTTAATAGAATTGATTTTAACAAATGCATGCATGAAGGTAATTTAAATTAGCACTGTCTATTTTTGCATGATTTGGGCAGTTAGGTTGTTATCTTTATTATCACAATTAAACGCAATAAATTTGCAAAAAAACTCCATTTTCATCAACACATTAAGGTAAACTTTTGCATAAATACTTGCTGTTCCGGCGAACTTCGTTGCACCCTTCAGTTTATATGCGAAAAATCCTCGCTGTTGATCGGGATAAAATGTATCCTAAGTCCTTCTCCCAGTTCTAACGTCTCATTTAACGGTGTTATTCCACCCTTTATTTCTTACGGTTTTTACTATCACTTTTTTTCAGTTCGGTCGCGCAGCAACTGTCGCGCCTGCGCACGTCTCATTTAACGGTTTTATTCCACCCACTTTTTCTTACGGTTTTTACTATCACATTTTTTTCAGTTCGGCCGCGCAGCAAAATCCACATCTCCAAGCCTGCCGTAAGGAACTTCGTTCCAAAAATGGATGCATTGCAAGGAAAATGGAAAAAACTATAGATACTTTATTTTTTGTTCGCCGGGGCAGCTAGTATATAATAATTACAAAAGTCAATTTAGAGTTTCCTGTGTAAACAATAAAAATTATGTACTTTTACTCATACATACGTATGTTCGTGACACATCTTCTGCGGTGTAGGCAGAAAACATGTACAAGTAACAAGTGTCTCAATTCAGTTTCCTCCACATCCATTACTTTTTTATACAAACACGCTGATTTGGAAGACTCTTGACGCCGTCTTAGGATAATACACCTACTTATACGTGCTAAGTTTTACTGATATTTGCGTAGGCATTAATGGGAAGTTATAATTTTTATACTGTTTATATCCGAAAGACAAAAAGGAGACGAATTTCCTGTCTTAAAAAACATTTAAGACTTTCCTGTCCTAGGGTTGCCACCCTGACAAAAAGGAGACGAATTTCCTGTCTTAAAAACATTGAAGACAGGAAAAGACCCAAGATGTTAACGATACGTTTGGGCTAAACTTTGGGCTAAGTATCGAACACTCTTGCTTTTATTTTATGGCTACCCATCATGCGACATCCCGGCCTCAGGTTGGCAACTCACCTTTACCACATTTGGTGGCCTTAGACGGTGTGAATTTCTAACCATCAGGAAATGAGTCTGCTTGTTTGCCTTCCAATATCATAAAAATAAAAAAACTCAAACCTTCAAATACGACAATGACGAATACTTTTGTTTTTAGTAATAAAGGATATCGTGACAGCAATGACAAAATTCAAAACTTCGAATAAACCATTTAATAATACAAATTACTAGTCTCCTCTGTGGTCTAACGGTTCAGTTGTTGGACTTGACTGCATGAGGTCCCGAGTTCGAATCCCGGGTCGGGCATCAAAAGAAAATTGGGTTTTTTCCGATTTTCTAATAAAAAAATGTGATTTTGCTCGGGATAGGATATGTGCCCGGTTGGCGATAGGCTTGCCACATATCACATTGTGGGACTTAGTATCTTCGGCTAGTTGTGGGTAGCCTGGTTGTGCCTCTGCCTACCTCTTCAGGGATATGGGCGTGATGATACTTTTTTTAGAATCTACTAAAGGGCGGTGGAGTCATTGCTTTAAAAAATATCGTCGCTTTAAAGGCATTTTTGTCCAGTAACAAAAAAATAACAAAAACTTAACATTCGTTTGCTTCTGTTAAATTCATGCCAAAATGTAACTGCAAACATCTCATGTTAGTGGCAGTTGAAGGTCCGTTTAAATACAAACAACCAATCATTAGCCTCCACCGTAATATTGATTCTAAAGAACAAGATTTTATGAGGTTTAAAATGCAAAGTATTCATACTTAAATTTAAGTATGAATGAGTATTACCAGTTTTTAGGGTTCTGCAACCGAATGGTAAAGAAACACTTGTAGATTTGACATGTGCGTCCGTCTCTCACAGCCACTTAGTTTCCAAACTATTAAAACCACTTCGTAGTAGGCTTAAGGCTTGGTAACTAGAAGAATTCTGTAAAACGCCTTACAATTTTTTGTAAAACCTATTTTCATAAATAAAAAAAATGAAATTTAAAAATGAGATCGAAGTTCTTAAAACCAAAAATAGTTTAGCTCTTATAGTCAATTGCTTAAATACACTTTCAACGTGGTAAAATGTGTGTTTTATAAAAAAGCGAAAAATATAAAAACAATAAAAACTGTAGATCTCAATGACAACATTTGACGAAAATTGGTTTGAATGACATATAGTCAGAAATATTAAAGTCGTAGCCCCAAAAATATAGCTAAAACTAAAACCCATAAATATAACTTTATCATTTGTACAATAAGTATGTTACTATGAAAAACAAATTGGTTTTTCAACTGTGTAAAATTGTAGTTTTTTTTTAATTTTCTTTTCTTTATCATGAAATTCTTTAAAATGAAAAAAAAATCTGTAATGTTTAATCTGCTTGCGTAACCTGACTCGCACTTAGCCACTTCGTTAAAAAACAATTTGCGTTGCGGATTGCGTATTATGTCCGATATGGTACCGGATTCATAGTCCGAACTACTTTGTTTGTTATGTTTTTAAATTTCAGATTACGAAGCACTAATAGATAGTTTAAGTAAAGTGTATTTACAATTTTTTAGTCTTTTCGCATTTTTTGTTGATTTTTGCGGTAAAATACAATTATTTTATAATTTATTTGTTGGTAGAGTTTACCGACGAGTTGTCTAGATTGGTAACATAAAATCAACCCATTCCGTCACCATAGAATAGCAGTCGATAAACTTGCTTGCGTAAGGAGCTTTTAAGATTAGCATTAAGTTGGTAAATCACCATATTACCATTACCACCACCTTTATATAAACGAAGTGTATTTCTTACCATTACAAAATCGGGATTGGATATGTGTCCGAATTGGCGATAGGCTTGCCACCTATCACATTGTGGGACTTAGTGCCTTCCGCTAGTCGTGGGTGCCCTGGTTGTGCCTCTGCCTACCTCCTCCGGGAAATGGGCGTGAAGATGCTTTTTGATTTCATAGCTTCCTCCTTTTAGGAATCGGTTAAAAACTAGATTCACACAAGAATGGAACAACGCGTAAACGTCGAATAATAAAATTACTCATAATGTTACAGTATGAGTAATTTATTTAGCAAACAGTAAATAAAATTTACAATTCAATGTAAAATTTACGAGGAAATAAACTATGAATAGATTTCTAATAATATTCCGTCCTCTGAGGACAAAAGCTACATTTATAACAGCAAAAGTTTTAGTCTTTACCCGAAGCTTCATCTCATATTATTTATAATGTTAAGTATCTGAGCCCGCATTTCCAAAAAGAGGTGGAAGGAGTACAACCATGAACCAGGGCATCCACGATTCGCGAAGGTCCCATATTTTGATGGGTGTAAACCTACCGATAATTGCCATTTTATCCAATTCCGGGCAATGTTATGTTTTTTTAATTAGAAACTTAAAATTTTTTGAGATATATATTATTTACCCCACCAGTTATTGAACCCGAGATCTCTGTAGTCAACGCCAGTACCTGTCCACTAAGAATGTTACTAATTCAGTAATATTTCCTGTGTTGGTCCGGGTTCCTTTTCAGAAGAGACCATCTGCCTTTCTACCAGGAAGCTCGTGAAAGGCGAGCACAGGCTTATCGTCACTAACACCGTGACTTCTTACTAAGTGTTAGAGTTTCGTAGTGACTCTCCCGGAGTGATACCACCGCCATACCTATTCCTGCCGCCTTAATGTCAGTGCTTGTCGTTGACGTGTTACGGTTCGGAGGATAACTCAGGTAGCTGGTAATCCCGGGCTGGGGTTGGCAATGCACAATTACCACCTATGGTGTCTCTAGGCAGCGTGAATTTCTTACCATCGGAAATCCGTCTGCTTGTTTGCTTTTCAATATCATAAAAAAATAGCAATTATTTGCCGTCAGAATGTTATAACTATATTACTCAGTGCTGGTAATCTATTCATGCAGGTTTCTAAATAATTCTATAGTGGAGACAATAAATAACTAGGTGGTAGAGTGCATTGAAGTTCGCCCGGATAAGTACCAGCAACTTACTTAGTTCAGTCACTAACTTCAGTGTTGTGTTTTCTTGCCAATTAAAATGGCTTATACATTTTCGTACGTGTAATAGTTACTCGTCTCCTAATACTTGAATTCATGAATAATTTTTACATAGAAGTAATACCTACTTCAAACCCGACTTAAATTTCCATTACGTAATTTTTACTGCAATATTTTTATTTTATTTATTAACTTCTTTATTTTATAACGTAATACACAAGTGAATGCTTAAAATCATTTCAAAATCTAGGCTATAGATCTCTTTAAGCAAACTCAAAAATAGACTACTTAAAAGAAATCTATACATATAATAAATCTGTAGAAGGGTCAATTCTGTACATTGAAAATATTGACAAAATAAATAGCAGGGAGTATTACTGGATCGATACCAACCCAAATTATGTAATTAAAAATATTTTTGTGTATCTGTCTGTCTGTCTGTATGTTTAGGCATCACGTGAAAACTAACGGTTCGATTTCGATGAAACTTGTTATAATTATACCTTATTATCCTGGGCATAAAATGGTATACTTTTTATCCTGAAAAAATACGTAGAAAAAAAATCTTAATTTTTCAGTTAAATCACGCGAAGACCGACATCCGCGCGTGTCGCAAAGACTTAATAAACTTATATTTTTTGAAATCAGTTAAAGTATCTTCACTCCTACATCCCCCAAAAGGTAGGTAGAGGCACAACTAGGGCATCCACGACTAGCTGAAGACGCTAAGTCCCACAATATGATAGGTGGCAAGCCTATCGCCAACCGAGATACACAAACCCGGGCAATTTTTATTAGAAAATTGGAAATACTCATTTACTGGTATCTTTGTTGCTTGACCCGGGGATCGAACACAAGACCTCAAGAAGACAAGTCCAACGCTGGACCACTAGACCACATAGGTGAAGTCGGTTAATAGTATCGTTGAAAAAAAAATCTATGACATAACATATGGCTAACGTGAGAATGAAACACTTCATGTCAATTATGATTCATCTCATGAACATCACATTGAATGGATTTTGAATATTCAGTTTACATCCTGGTTTAGGTATTTACTATAGGCATATAGATTTACAACCGACTTATAAAAAAGAGGTTCATAATCGGGCTGTTTTTTTTTAGAACTTTGCTGGATGTACTTATTTTTAACCACGACGGAAAAAGAGGGATGTTATAAGTTTGACGTGTCTGTCTGTGGCCTCATAGTCTTTGATTGGATGGACCGATTTCGATGCGATTCCTTTTATTTCAAAGCTATAATGATAGAGATGGATGAATGGTATGGAAATTGACTCCAACTATTTCATTAAGTACCATGTCGCATTTCGATAATTATTTTTTTCGAAAGCCAGCAAACGATTCTGGAATGGCCCCACATAAAGGAAAAAGGAAATGGATATTAATATTGATATCAGACTAGCCGATCCGACAAACTTCGTATCGCTTGACATTTATAGCTACTGACAGTTTGTATGAACAAAATTGAGGTGTGGTTTTACCCATTTCCTTCCAATTTTCCCTGTTTTTCTCTTTATACTACTTTATACTATCCTTCTCCTGATATCCGCCTGTGTGGTCTAGCGGTCCGGGTGTTGGACTTGACTGCATGAGGTCCCGGGTTCGAATCCCGGGTCGGACAACAAACATAAAATTGGATTTTTCCGGTTTTCTAATAAAAAAAATTGGATTGGATTGGATTGGAAATGTGCCCGGTTGGCGACAGGCTTGCCACCTATCACATTGTGGGACTTATTGTCTTCGGCTAGTCGTGGGTGCCCTGGTTGTGCCTCTGCCTACCTCTTCGGGGATATGGGCGTGAAGATACTTTTTTTTCTCCTGATAACAACATATACAAAAAAATAATTAGCAATTTTTTTCTATCTTTTTAAGCGTGATGCGACTACGCGAAATGGGGATTCATTTTTAAATATATAAAAAAAAATGAAAAATGAAAAATATTTTTATTTTACAGATTACATTATTAACAATTACAATAAATATCTGTTGGTGGCCTCACTAGGCAAGCTTGTATCGAGGCAACCTTTATTCCTGTTTGCATCTTAATTTAACTTAAACCTCGTTCACAGAACAGTTTACTTATTACAAATATATATTGTATTGTACATGAAATCAAAAGAAAAATATTCTAAAGAAGCTATATATGAGTATTATAATATACAAAAAAAAATATAATTAAGACGTTGTAATTAATAAACAGAAAGTTATATTTTAATCTTCATAAGTTCCTCCGTGTCATCGTATGATAATGTCTGTAACCATTTGCAAACTATATTTTTCGCTTCACAAACATTTTTGTTTTTAATGTCACAGTATTTAGACTTCAGTATATAGATTTCATATACCTACAACATAAGTTCACTCAACATATTCTAATACTACAACCCTGAAATACGGATATACAATATCTTAATATTACTATATTCACTAACCATTTGACCTTCCTTTTCATAAAGTCACGATTATTTATTACTTAGCGTGTTTATCGTTTAATCTTTATAAGCTTAGTAATTGAGATAATTTTTATCTAGGAAAATTTGCACTTGCAAATGGCCGAAGCGTCTTCGCCTGACCCGTTTGGGATCTCAAATATTTGTCGTACGTAAATGTAAACAGTTTTATCTCAGCAAACGCTCTATATGGACATTAGTTAGCCATATTACTTCGTTTATGACATTGACAAACAAACAGACGGATCTGATGGTAAGATATTAACGTGTACAACAAAGTTGGCAATGTATAGATAACTTTACATTGAAATAGCATAGCAAAAGTAAAACTGCAAAAATCGATCTTCGATTTCTATGAGTGGTTAGAAAATCCAAAAATTAAAAAAAAATTAACCCATGACAAAAGTTTTATTTAATGTACCTAATAACTATTTCCAACAAGCTATCTTGATCGTCGTTGGTCGAGTGGCTAGCGTACACGCCTAACTACGCTGACTAACCGGGAGACTCAGGTTCGATTCCCGATGAGGATTTCTCGATACATGACATTTGTGTGATGAACACTTAAATGTCTGCATTTCCGGGTCTGGGTGTTTATTAAATATATTCCGGTATCTATTTAAGTATTTCTATGTATTAGAATCGTTGCCTAACACCCATAACACAAGCATATAATTTGCTTGCTTTGGGGTTAGATGTAATTTGTGTGATTTGTCCAGAGGTATTTATTTATTTATCTTTCAAACAAAACTTCGTTTTGAAATCGGCCTATTCGTTCAAAAATTTGATTCTACAGATACACACACACAGACACATCAAAGTAATACATCCCTCGTTTTACGTCTGGGTTAAAATGGATTATATCACATTTCCTGGCAAATATATGAATATTTGCTTGTTTCTTTTTAATACTTTTCTTTCAGTTTCAAATTCCAATGTTAAAAAGATTTCATTTCAAAAACTAGATAATCTTCTAGGTAACCTATAATTAAACTAAATATTTACAATATTTATACATATCTCAACCTTTTTATAAATAATTAAGACATATTAACATCAAAGAAACTTGAAAATATGTGACCTAATACTTCAGATAATCAGGTTACAGGTCACACTAAGAGCTAGACTGACATTAACGCCTCCATTTTGTTACGTTAGCCTTGTATGCTATTTAGGCTATTTATTTCGGTCTGTTTGTCTGCTTGTTAGTGTATCCTTTTAGCGATAGGGAAGTGTTTACATGCTATTAACAGATAAAATGGGTAATTGTTTTTGCAACACATATCACTAGCATTTCCCGTGATTTTGGTCAAGATTACTGAGCTCTAGAGTTACTTATCTTCACGCAAAGTCCTTAACGAAGTAGGCAGAGAGTATAATGCCAAATTAACATTTGCCCTTTCAGATTTGTCTAGCATCCTTTACATCAATTAACCTTTTCTAAAAGACACTGCTTTCGAAGAAACTTGACAGCACTCTCGGATAAAACCACATCGATTTGATCGTGGAATGGCATCTAGGTCCTACCAGGACTTACATCTTTTCATATTTCCATTGTTCATTTATTAATAACAGGTGTTATAAAATTTAAAAGTTATTTTAAGTTATTATATATGTTATTTAAACTTAAATATTTTTATAACCCCCGATGAAACCTACGTGTAATGAAGCTAAACACAATTTGATAACAATAGCCTTCAAACCAAAAAATCTGCATTGAAGATGGTCTATTTGTTCTAAAGTTATGATGCCAGTAGCTTTTCTGTCATCTATATATATAAATCAATTGCTGTTCGTTAGTCTCGCTAAAACTCGAGAACGGCTGAACCGTTTGACTACTTTTGGTTTTGAATTATTTGTAGAAGTCCAGGGAAGGTTTAAAAGGTGAGAAATAAGGAAAAACTACGAGGAAACTAGGAAAACCAACATTTAAAATTTTCCCATACAAACGGAGCGGGTGGAACGAAGTTCGCCGGGACAGCTAGTATTAAATAAAAAATGTATAAGTTTATCATACGCGAATAACTCAAAACTACTAGTCGGATTATGATAAAATTAACAAGAACTCGGAATAATGAGCTATTTTTCCAAAAAAAGACCCATTGAAATTGTTTGGCTATTGGCCTAATAATCGCTTAGAAAAGATAAAAATAAACATATACAGTTGTACTGTGAACCTCCTTCTTAACCTTAAGTCGGTTAAAAAAGGTCAAACCATAAATATAATTTTCTAGTTTACAAAATACAGAAACAAAATATTGATTGATATTTTTAATATTCTTTACAATTTTTGTATTTTACAAAAAGGAAATTGACAAAAACAGGTATGTGACTAAAAAAAACTCTTTTTGGCGTAAATTGAAACTGCATTGCCAATTATTTTTTAGTCGAAGATTTTCGCAAGGATTCCTCACTTTACCTTCGTATGTAATTTTAGATTTTAGCAAATGAAATCAAGGTCTGTAACATGCGAATTAGTGCACTGACAAGTGGGGCGATAGCGCAGTCTTAATTGCGATAAATACAGCCTCCTATCACGTCGTTATTCATTAATCATCGTGTTGTCCTACATCAAAGGCGCCGACAGACAAGAACATATTTATGGACTTATACAAGTAATGAGGTTAACACTAGAATAATGTTTTACCAGAGACTTGTCTTTTCTTACATGTGAATTAAAATCATTATCCTAGAATTCGTTATTTCATCTTATACTAGCTACTCCTACTAACTACTAGCTGTCCCGGCGAACTTCATTCCACTCGTTCAGTTTGTATGGGAAAAAAATAAAGTATTGTTTTCCCATTTTCTCTGCAATTTTCCCGGTTTCTCTCTTCATACGAAACGTCTTCTGGCAATAACTAACACAACAAAAAAAAGAATTATCCTAATTGGTTCAGCACAACTCATTTAGTGATTCATTTTCATATTATCGCCTCTGTGGTCTAGCGGTCCGGGTGTTGGACTTGACTGCATGAGGTCCCGGGTTCGAATCCCGGGTCGGCCAACAAAAAGAAAATTAGATTTTTCCAATTTTCTAATAAAAAAAAATGTTGGTGCCCTCTGCCTATCTCTTGCGGGATATGGGCGTGAAGATACATTTTCATATTATAGATTGATAACAAGCCGATTGTCTGCGACTTGATCAGAGTAGAATTGTTAAGATTTTCCCCTAAGCTTTTATTCCCTATTACATTTTTAGGGGTTGAATTTCGGGAAAAATAGCCTGTGTTTGTACTCAGATCTTAAGCTATAACATGTCTAATTTCATCAAAATCGGTTTAACGGTTTAACCGTGAAAGAACAAAAGACATACTTTCGCATTTATAATACTGGTATGGTTATAAGCGCATTTTATTTTTTGGAGCAATGAAAAATAGTTATTTACTATTACAAGCTACTTTCTTAATGGTTAGAGAGAGAACAATCGCCTTTAAATACTATCGATGTAATTGTATGTTTCTATTTATAGTTAGATTGACTTGATACGATTACCAGGTTAGTCCAGATTATTACCAAGTTTAGCTTTGGGAAACCAGGATCCGCTGCACGTTTCTCCGCAGTATCTGGTCTACAGTATCAGGTCCTAAACTAAACGCCTAGTATTTGTTGATGACTAAATTTCTTTCCCTATTATAGTTCTTTTGGGGTTTATTTTTATAAAAAATAGCCTATGTTAGAACTTCGATTTATGGCTATATGCATATCAGTTTTCATCAAAATCGGATCAGTGGCTTAGCAGTGAAAGAGCAATAAACAGGCAGACTTTCTTCAGGATATGGATAGATATGGATTTAACGGTAGATTCAAAGGTAACAAACTCTTCAACGTTTTAAAAGTAACAAATTAAGCGCAATTACTATAAAAAACTGACTTCAACTTCAATAAGTAGATCATCCAAGTACTCAATAATTATAAGTATTACCCTATTCCTCTGGCATTCCATCATCAGTTTCAGTCTTGCTGGCAGATTTCTTGAGACTGACGCTCTTCTAACAAACAAATCGGTTCAGAAATGACGAAATCGATTAACATACACAAAAAACGTAGTAGTTGATCATGTAACCTCCTTTTTTTAAAGTCGGTTAAAAAAACTTCTTCGTCAAACAATTTCAGCAAATGTTGTAGACATAACAAATTAGCGGTTACACAATTCGTGCTAAGAAACATTGTCAGATGTTGTGAACATTTGGCTGAAAGCACACGTGACTTTCCACGCGATTAAACATGTGCACATCATGAGTAGCCATATTGTGTTGTGTAAATTGTAGAGCAGTTATTATAACAGTGTAAGCTTTTTTGAAAACATTTTTATCGAAATCTGTTTACAATGATTTCTATTACATTTTTTAAATAATACAAAGATTAGGAATGTTTTCAAAACATATTGAGTAAGGATTTTGCTCGAAAACTGTCAAAATAAGTTTCAGGTTTTTAGGTTATATTTAGATTCAATCAAATTATTGTCTAGCTATTTGTTTACTTTGAACAAGCTGTCGCGGCTTTTTTGCAATGTCCACTCATGTGGTTATATTTAATTTAAAAATATTTTAATACTTATTCTGCTAGGAAGGAATCCAAAAAATTAAACGTCATTTAAATCGGTCTCGTTGTTGTTGATATATGAGCGTCATTAAGTCGACTTTTTCGTTTTATACTTTTAACGACCAGATAAATTCTAATATCAATAATATTATTACGAACTTTAATCATTGTACAAGCTTGTAACAAAAATTTGAAGTTCACGAAGAAATACACTTAAATTTAAGCAGGAATGTAGGCATTATTTCGGTGTAGTCATTAGAATGATAAGAAACAATGAAGTTATCGAGTATCCGTGTTACTTTGCGGGAACAAAATAATTAATTAAAAAAATAATCAACAATTGATAGAGAATTGATAGAGATAAACATTAATGATGTTCGTGAGAGAATATAAATGATTAATGATTACAAAAATCTAATCAAATTAAGATGTTTAATTAGCAAAATTAAGATAACATCACTATTTATTTTAAAATACTTTATATACATTGTATTTTAAACATTTTAAATTTTTTTATAGAGCACAAAATATAATAGGTGAACTTATTTTTTGACCGCCTTGTTGGTCGAGTGGCTAGCGTACACGCCTAACCATACTGACCAACCGCGAGGCTCGGGTTCGATTCCCGACGGGGGCAGGCATTTGTGTGATGAACATTTAGGTGTTTGCATTTCCGGGTCTGGGTGTTTATTAAATTTATTCTTGTATCTATTTAAGTATTTCTATGTATTAGTATCGTTGACTAACACCCATAACACAAGCATATAATTTGGTTACTTTGGGGTTAGATTCATGTGTCTAACTTGTCGAGGGATATTATTTCGATACGATCTCTGAAAGCGGTCTTTTTCTGTTGTTATCGAGATATACATTCATTAACTGTTCAATACTAGGTATTTATAAAACATTGAAACTTTATTGAAATACTCTTACCTATTGATTATAGTCTAACCATTAATGTGTGGTATCTATTAATAGATAGAATAGAAAAAAAAACATTGTTGTTAAATGGTAAAAAGGTTTGTGATTTCTGTTTTAAACAATTATATTTTGGCTCGCATATTTTAGGACTGTGATTTTGTTAATCGGCACGTTTTGTTTCTATGCTCGTTGTTATAATAATTATTTGGGTTCACGTTTGTCACGTTTTACAGGTTACAGGTTCTTATATCTCAGCTGTAAAAAAAACATACATTATTGCTTTGCTTTAAGTTTTTATTCAAAACTAGCAGTTGGCCCGAGCTCCGTTGCAGAATAGACCATCCGCCTTCCTGCCAGGCAGCTCGTAAAAGGCGAGCAAGGCTTACTGTCGCTAACACCGTGATATCTGACTAGGTGGTAGAGTTTCGCAGCGACTTTTGTTCGAGGCCTAAATTCCCGGCCTCAGGTTGGCAACGCACCATTACCACCTTTGGTGTCTCTAGGCGACGTGAATTTCTTACCATCAGGAAATCCGTCTGCTTATTTACCTTCCAATATCATAAAAAATATTCAAAACTAGCTGTTACCCGCGGCTTAACTCGCGTGTGAATTTAATATATTAACTGTAATTGATATTAATAAGGACTTTCATAAAAACTTTCAACAATATTTCATCCCCCTAGGGATATAAATTCGAGAAACGCTTATATACGTAGGTATCTACTCATTTTTAATACGTAGCCCAAAAATAAAGTTTCATGTTTCAAAATTGAAAAATGTCGATTTTCCATTCACATTTTCAACTTCTATTTTACTGCCTTGGGGGCAGAATTTCCGAAATTCCGTCCTTGGTTGGTGTGTATTCAATAAAACGACTCTACTCACCAAATTTCTTGATAAAATTTTAGCAGTTGTGCTCAGTCAGTCAGGACATGCTATTTTATAATTATAGATAGCAACAGACACTGGCTCTAATCCGATCTAGAGTCTAGACACATGTGGATTAGCTACTTTCAAAATACCAACACACAGCTTTTTTCAATTTTGAAAATGGTGACTATGCAACAGCCAATAGCAAACGCAATACAAATAACGCATACATGCGGTACGCTGTAATTGGCTAATATTTTGTGGAGCACCTTATAAACCTTATCGTGTGCAACAAGTGGCAACGATTCTAATACTAGGATTGAATAAATATAGAATGTATAATAGTAAAAGGTAATACATAAATAGTGTAAAGGTAATATGTAAATAATATAAAAATAATAATAATATAAAATAATAAAAGGTTTCTTATCCCTATTACTGTTTCCAAAACATTTTCAACGAACAGAGAAAAGTAGTTACGCTAAGTAGAGTAAATAACAATAATAAACACATAAACATGCTTATTAATGGCATGTTATATTAACATTTTAATGATAACCGGTTATTATGTTTGTGTATTTGATCTGTGAGTGATATTAAAGGTCTATTGGCCAAAGGGTCACAATATGGCTATATAATAAGAAGTAAACGTTGCAAAAACAAAATTGTAGGGGATGACTTACGATAACAGCGGCGTTTGTGAAGTCTATGTAATTAATACTATAGCTAATACTTTGCACATTGCACGTAGCTTGATGTCTTCAATACATAGTTTAAAATAAAGACGCTTCTTCTGCCCCTTTGTAAGTTGAAAGCTTTAAAACTACGCAAGGGATTTTGATGCGTTTTTTTAACGGATATAGTGATTGAAGAGATGGTTTATATCTAAACTAGCTGCGCCCCGCGGTTTCACCCGTGTAAGTCCCAATCCCACGGGAACTCCGGGATAAAAAGGAGCCTATATGTTATTCTGGGTCTTCAGCTACCTACATACCAAATTTCATCGTAATCGGCTTTGTAGTTTTTGCGTGAAAGAGTAACAAACATCCATACATCCATACATACAAACTTTCGCATTTATAATATTAATAGGATTTTATACCCGTGCGAAGCCGGGGCGGGACATCCCACTAATATTATAAATTAGTATATATTTTATAAAATAACCTTATTTTCCTTGGTCATCGTATCACAGGCTAACGGATAAGAATAAATAGAGAATAATAAAAAGAACAACTTTGCTACTTCTTTTGTTGTGTCTATTATTTTCAGGAGAAGGTTCTTATGAAAGTAAAAAAATATATGTTTTTTTTATTCATAGTCAAAAACGAATCTCTCAGACACCACATGATCATTCGAAAAAATAAACATCAAACGAAATGACAATGAAATAACTAGAATCGATTTTTTCAGTTACACTGCTTATATTATCGAATCGCCTCTGTGGTCTAGCGGTCCGGGTGTTGGACTTGACTGCATGAGGTCTCGGGTTCGAATCCCGGGTCGGCCAACAAAAAGAAAATTGGATTTTTCCAATTTTTTAATAAAAAAATGTTGGTCGCGATTGGAAATGTGCCCGGTTGGCGATAGGCTTGCCACCTATCACATTGTGGGACTTATGCCCGATTTCACCAAGAGCCCCTATATTTTAGGGGACCTTTTAACGTATTTTAGGGGACTGTTTTGTATGAAAACTAAGTAACCCATAAGTAACGTTAAAAGGTCCCCTAAAATATAGGGGCTCTTGGTGAAATCGGGCATTAGTGTCTTCGGCTAGTCGTGGGTGCCCTGGTCGTACCTCTGCCTACCTCTTCGGGGATATGGGCGTGAAGATACTTTTTTATTATCGAATTAATAGCTTTGTACGACGGTGTTTCTAGTCATATTTTATCTATTACCTTATATATAATACTGAAGAGGCCGATTTAATTAACAGAGTAGTTATGGTATCGACGATACATGTATAATTAAATATATGTGATTATATACAAATGTATATTTATGTCTGTAAGTTAGCCCAAGGGCGATGAGGTGGCGGTAGCTTTGTATTAAAGATGTTCAGTTTGATTAAGCATTCAAACATTAATTGCTTCTCGATTAGTTTAATAGTTGCGCAAACATTAGTTATCTTTAATTACATGTTTTATAATTTAACCGCGGTAAAATCACACAAAATCGATTGATATTCTAATATTATAAATAAACAATTAAACACGTATTATTTAGTATAACTTAAAAAAAAAGTATCTTCACGCCCATATCCCCGAAGAGGTAGGCAGAGGCACAACCGCGGCACCCACGACTAGCCGAAGACACTAATGCCCGATTTCACCAAGAGCCCCTATACTTTAGGGGCTCTTGGTGAAATCGGGCATAAGTCCCACAATGTGATAGGTGGCAAGCCTATCGCAAACCGGGCACATATCCTATCCCGAGCAACATTTTTTTTATTAGAAAATTGAAAAAATCCAATTTTCTTTTTGTTGCCCGACCCGGGATTTGAACCCGGGACCTCATGCAGTCAAGTCCAACAACTGAACCGCTAGACCACAGAGGCGATTATAACTTAAAAAGTTTCGAAATATTAAAAATTATATTGTTCTATTTTATCAATGAAGAAACCACAACATAATTAATTACAGAAGAAATTTAATCTTTTTAACATAACATTGAATGCAAACAAGCAGACGGATTTCCTGATGGTAAGAAATTCATGACGCCTGGAGATACCAAAGATAGTAATAGTGCGTTAGGATGGGATGTTAGGCCTTGAACAAAAGGCTGCCTTATCCTCCGAACCGGAACACGTCAACGGCGCTGACATTATGGTGGCAGGAATACGTAAGGCGGTGGTACCAATGCGGGCGAATCGCTGCGAGACTCTACCACCTGGTCAGATGTCACTGTGTCAGAGACGGTAAGCTTATACTCGCCGTTTACGAGCTGCCGTGCGTGTAGTAACATAAAAAAATATACCTAAACATCCTATTAATATTATAAATGCGAAAGTTTGTATGTATGGATGTATGGATGTTTGTTACTCTTTCACGCAAAAAATACAAAGCCGATTACGATGAAATTTGGTATGGAGGTAGCTGAAGACCCAGAATAACATATAGGCTACTTTTTCTCCCGGAGTTCCCGCGGGATTGGGACTTACGCGGGTGAAACTGCGGGGCGCAGCTAGTTAAATTATAAATCTCTACTTTTTTGTCGATTGATAAAAATGTGCAGATTAAGGATGTGATAATCGCTGCCATTTAGTTGGATAACATATTTCAAGTGAAGTAAATCTGCATCAAAACCAACTTCGATTTGAATAAGTAAGTCATTTAAGTAAAGTATAAAAATAAAATTTCCCTGACTGTGGCACCATGGCCACTTTGTAAGTAAGTTCTTTAAAATATAAAAGAATTTTTTAAGCCGTTTCAAAAATCACGGAGAAATTAATAAACATATATAATAAATATAAAACTTGAAAAAATAACCTCTTTTAAAATAACCTTTTCTAAATTGGTTAATAATTCTATTAAAATAGATTGTTATTTGCATTGACATAGTATATAACATAGTTTATATTACGTTTATGTCACAAAACTCTTATCCTAACTGACGCAGGTACCTATTTTTGTCATATTCATTAATTGATATGTGATAAATAAAAAAACATACATCCTAAACTTAATATAATACAAAAAAAAAATATTAGCAACATAGGAAATACAACTTACTCTTTATTAAATATTGGCTACTAGAAAATCTGTCTGCTTATTGCTTTCCATCATCATAAAAAAACTAGCTGCTCTGGCGAACTTCTTTCCATCCGGTTAGTTTGTTTGGCGAAAATTAAAATGTTGTTTTTCCTAGTTTCCTCGTAGTAAAACGGTATCCTATGTCCGTCTCCTGGCTTTAAGATACCCCGGGTTTAGTCGCACTTGAGTAATAAATAGTATAACGAACACGACTTTTTTCTAACTTTTATTAATAAGTTTTAGAAATACGGAATAGAACATACTTGAATTTTCAAAGCCTGAATATGGTAAATAAATAATAAATAAATATTCCTGGACAAGTTACACAAATTGAATCTAACCTCAAAGTAAGAAAATTATATGCTTGTGTTATGGGTGTTAGTCAACGATTCTAATACATAGAAATACTAAAATAGAAACCAGGATAAATTAAATGTACACCCAGTAAGCCTCGCAGTTAGGCAGAGTAGTTAGGCATGTACGCCAGCCATTCAACCAACGAGGGTGGTTAATATTTTATTGGTAAGATCCGTCCGGGTAAGGATCCACCGCCTTACCTATTCCTGTCATCATAAAGATAGTGTCATGTTCCGGTCCGAAAAGTAGCCAGCCAGTAAGCTTCTACAATAATTGGCCTAACAGCTCGGCTAAAAGACAACGACTGACCCTTAGAACCTTACAACATCTGTTGTATCTATATTTCACTATTGTCTTATACCATGAGAGAGCTATGTGCTTGCTCATTGCAAACATTAATACAGGTATATGCTCAACCTGCATTGGCAACTTTACAAATGCAATCGAAAGATTAGATTAGTATCTGTGAACAGTATCTGTAAACAGCTAAAACGTTATATCTTCTCGGAAATTTCTGATATCTCTTGAAACAAAGTATTCAAGATTTTATAGCTTAAAATTACATGTTTAGAAACATTAAACTCACTGTTTTATTATGAGTGAAATATAACGAAGGTTTTTTAATCTGTGAACCAGAACCAATCATCAACTAAAGTGAATAATGTCAGGTTTTAGCTGTAACTTATAAATGTTAAAGTAAGTTGTGGGTAACTTGAATATTTAATCTGGTTTGTGGTCTTGAGGTTCTGGGTTTTCATCCCGGGCCTGGCAACAAAATGAAAATGTGTTTTTTCCATTTTTCTTATAAAAAATGTTGCCCGGATTTGTGGCCGGTTGGCGATAGGCTTGTCACCTAATAGGTACAATGTGGGACTTAGTGTCTTCGGCTAGTCATGGGTGCCTTGGTTGTATTTCCGCCTACTGCTTCAGGAATATGGGCGCAAAGCTTTTTTTTATTTATAACTAACTGTTTCGACAAACTTCGTTCCACCCGTACAGATTGAATGGAAATAATTGATATGTTGTTTTTCCTAGTTTCCTCACAGTCGAATGAGATTAAAAGTATCCTACATCCGTCTCCTGGTTCTAAGCTAAATTTTTTTGTTAATATATAATTTTAGATCTGTCTGTTTCATTGATTAAAGCATCTTCAGGGCCGTTATATTTACAAATATTACTGTTGAGATACATTTATAATTCAAAAATACATTAATTACGCACTAGATCAATGTTTATGTTTATGATTGTTTGTATAGATTACTAACTTTTTGCTAGTTGGTATTTTATTTATGTTAATGGTCGGAAAACAAGCACAGAGGCACAGAGTTTTTCTGATGGTAACAGACAACTTGGCCATGGACACCATAGATGTTATCGGTGCGTCGCTATGAAGGAATACAAGGCTTATTGTGCATTTCACAACGTGACAGAATCGTAAGTACATACATATCTTCACACCTAGTCCCTTACGAAGTAGACAGAGAGTGTCGAGTGCTAAACCTCACTAACCTGTCAGACCTGCCTGGCTCCCTTCACATTCATTACCCTTTTTATACAAACACGCCGGTTTCGGAGACTCTTGACACCACCCTCGGA
>NJDD01000566.1:274912-289984 GCA_002245505.1 Calephelis nemesis
AAAATAAAAATTATTTGTGTAAAAACTTTGGCAGTTTTTATTTACTATATTTATTAAACACAATGAATGAAGCTATACGAATCTAAGTCTTGCTTATACCTTTAATATTCCTTGAAAACCGGTGACTACAGAAATATCTACCTACATTTTGCACATAGATACATTTTATGAGTCACAATTTACCCGAGCTAAGCCGGGTTCTTATCTAGTTATGTTTATATTCACGTTGTAATATAGTAATATGCTTATAAAACAAAACATATTTTATAACCTATTGTGTAATAGATGTCAAACGCTTGTGACAATGAAACTTAAAGTTATGTGATCGATTAACTTGACTATTGTTTTTGTGTATTTTAAACTTGATTAGTGTCAAGGTCTCTGTCAATTAAGATTTTTACGGATTTTGTAAATAAGAATGATATGATTTCAAATTTATATTAAAATAAGAATTTTTAACCAATTCCAAAAAGTAGGAGTTTCTCAATTCCCCTCTATGTTTTTATTTGTATATTTGTTATACGATTACTAAGCCCATAGCCAACCGATTTTGATTGGATTTGGAAATATTCCTTAAATTCTAATGCTGGGGCTTCCCTGATATCTATAAGGTAGATTATTATTATTATTATTATTCTGAGTATTAACACATGTAAAGAATAAAGAGCGGCTGTAATAATGTTTAGAGAGAACTTGTAGGGAAAGATTATAAGGAATTGATATGATAAAAAGGATCAAACAATTAATAGTTTAATATTGTAATTATAATTTCAAAGCATGTTTGTTTGACCTTCCAATTCACAAATGAGCACAGTAATGATTTTTGTAAGTAGACATTTACGTGACTAATAAGTGACAAAGGCTAAATTTTATCCTAAAATCTAAACGGGTTTTCTCGAGAAATCTTATTAATTTTATGCGCGAGCGTATCCCAAGTTATGCAAAATCTTTATGAATTTTTGCCTATTTCTTATTCGGATGTATAAACGACGCTATTGTGAAGATTCATCGAAATGCATATTTGACTCCAGAGTAACAACAATCTATGCATCCCTTATTAAAATCTTGGCTTTTACTGTTTTAAACTTTTTAATTGCATTTAGATCGTGCATAATACAGTAAGTTGAAGCTTCTGAAATAAGTACTCAACTAAAATTCCGAGCGCAATAATAATAAAAAACATCAATAATAATAAACCCAAACAAACCTATTCTCAAATTGTAGCTAAGAATAACCTCAATAACGTCAGCTTTTCAAAAGAAAACTGCATGGAAATCGATTTATTCGTTTAGAAAGAATCTTTGTTGCCACATGCGTTAAACTTATTTGCGTTAGATGCGTTAAAGTTATTTTCTATTGCGGGTTAAAAAGCAAGCAAGCTAATAATAGTTAATAGCAAGTTTTAAAAAACAATAAATATTTGCAAGAAATAAAAGCTGTTTCTTTTAATCGACGTTTCTTTAAGGTTCTACCACCTCGTTTGACTTACAACCTTAAAAGATAACTTCATTGACAAACGATGAGGTTATCACATCCCTACACTACAAAATAAATGTCGCTAGTTCTAGAAGCTACTAAATAAAACAATTCAATGTCGGTGCACGATTTGAAATATTCAAAGCGTGTGATTGTTTTGAATTTATTATCTATTCTCTGATAGAAGAACCCTTTGTTTTGTTCGTCTGTGTCATTGTATACAGAAAACATTGCTTGTTTTTGTCTAGTGTTGTTGAAGGGACTGTGTTTATTGAAAACCTTAAATTGTTATTAAGGTATGATCGAATTGTTAAGATGATTTTGATGTCAATCTATATATATATATTATATGACTAGCAGACAGTTCCAATTTCTAGCTTCGTACGGGTGGATAAACTGTTTTTATATGATACTGGAAGGCAAACAAAGAGACGGATTTCCTGATGTGAATACACCTACACACCTACACGCCGCCTAGAGACCCCAAAGGTGGTAATGGCGCGTTGCCAACCTGATACCTTGATGTTAGGCCTCGAGCAAGCAGGAATAGGCAAGGCGGTGGTACCAATACGGGTGAATCACCGCGAAACTCTACCAAGCAAAAGTAACTTTGCAGGCTACCTTACCTTCCAAACCGGAACACGTCACGACGTTATGGCGGCAGGAATAGGTAAGGCGGTAGTACCATTACTGGTGAGTCACTGCGAAACTCTAGCACCTGGTCAAATGTCAAGGTGCTAGTGACTCTAAGCCTGTGCTCGCCTTTTACGAGCTGCCTGGCAGAAAGGCAGATGTTCTATTTCGCAATGGAGTCCTGCAAAGGAGAATATGTTATTATAAAAATATATTAAAAACCGTTGCGTAACTTTAAGTATCTACGCATACTATGCACAGACAGCGGAAAGCAAAGTTGTTTTGTACTATGTAGTAAAAATTAATTCCCATTTCTCGTGGTAATCGTATCACGCGAGAACGGATAGATCAAGCAACTTTTTTGTTTTAGTTATAGGCAGGAGAGGTTTACAAAAAAAGTCAGTATTCAAGTCAAAACAGGACAATATCTGTCGAGTCAGCTAGTTACAAATTAACTTTTTTCCCCCGTGTTGGTCCGGGCTCCTTTGCAGAATAGACCATCTGCCTTTCTTGCCAGGCAGCTCGTAAAAGGCGAGCAAAGGCTTACCGTCACTAACACCGTGACATCTGACTAGGTGGTAGAGTTTCGCAGCGACTCGCCGGGATTGGTACCACCGCCTTAGCTATTCCTGCCGCCATAACGTCATGACGTGTTCCGGTCCGGAGGGTAAGGTAGCCGGTAAACTTACTTTTGCTCGAGGCCTAACATCCTGACCTCAGGTTGGCAACGCATCATTAACATCTTTGGTGTCTCTAGGCGGCGTAAATTTCTTACCATCAGGAAATCCGCCTGCTTGTTTGCCTTCCTATAACATAAAAAAAAAACTAAAAGGACTGGACAAACTGTTTTATAATTATAGTAATAAATCTATACATATAATAATATAAATTGTATAGAGAACACAAAACCTAAAGCGAGAATCATTAAAATGTTTGCCTCTTCTAATTTCATGCAAAATTACTAAACTGATTGTAACCAAATTTTGTGTAGTAGTAGCTTATAGCCCAGGTCAATATGTAGGATTCCATTTACGATATAAATCTTTTGTTTCCATCACCACGAAAAGTCACTTAAATGCATGTACGAAGTCGCAGACAATAGCTTTAGATATTATAGGTGCGTCTTAGTCCTGTGGCAAGTCTCCGGACTGGATCACGACTCTGTCATTATAGCAATAGGTAAAGCGGTGGATTCCTACGTAGACTAGGTGCTGCACTGCACTTTACCTCCAGTAATTTCGTTTGTATGGCCCATACAACTTATGCTTACCTCTTAGTAACTGCCAGACTAACTAAACAGAGGACCCGGATCAATGGAAATGGACCGGAGAAGCGGTACGACCTCAGAAAAAAAGATTTGAAATATAAAAAACATACACTCTCCTTTTCAAAAGTCGGTTAAAACCCATGTGGTAACACCTCGTTTTATTTGTCTCAGCTTCTTAGAAACAGATCTATTGATTTACCGCTTATACAGACAACACTCATAGTTGTATATAAATGTATATCACTTGCTAATGCTGTCAATATATCAAGTGAACTGGGTTAATAGGAATCGGTTCCAAATAAACCTCATAAATAAATGTAGACAATAAAATATAGTTTCTTGGGAATTGGTAATTTCTTTAATGTTGTTTTAAAGTATAAAATAAACTCTGTTACATCAGTCTTAACTCAAGAACAGCTGTAGCAAATCAAACGATTGGTTTTTCGGTTCTTCTCCCAATTAATGGAAGATTATTATTAAAATATCGCCTCTGTGGTCTAGCGGTTCGGTTATTGGACTTGACTGCATGAGATCCCGGGTTCGAATACCGGGTCGGGCAACAAAAAGAAAACTGGTTTTCCAATTTTCTAATTAAAAAAAGACTTGCCACCAATAACGTTGTGGGACTTAGTTTCTTCGGCTAGTAGTGGGTGTGCTGATTGTGCCTCTGCCTTCTTCTCTTTCTATTGGGGTAAAGTTACTTTTTTTTGTTATAATTAAAATTCTAGCTGATCTGATAGATTGTACAGCTTATTTATGACTACGGAATTCAAATGTGGATTAAACGACAGTTACGTAAAATAAGTATTACGTAATATAAGTAAGAGACGAGCATAGGCTTACCGTCACTAACACCGTGACATCTGACTAGGTGATAGATAGAGTTTTGTAGTTTTGCCCGAATTGGTACCACCGTCTTACCTATAACGTCAGCGCTTGCCGTTGACGTGTTTCGGTTCAGAAGATAAGGATAATTACCTTTGCTGGTGGTAGATATATGACTACGGGCACAGAAAAAGCTCGCAATGAAATGCCATGAAATAATTCTGAAGCTAGAATCTATACTTGCTATCGTCGGCACTTGGTGGAATTCCATTGTATATACACGTTGTTTGGAGTTAACACTTGTACTTATCCACAGTATACTTTATTTAACACTTTCTGCTACTTTCTGATGATGTTACATCTAACCAAATAGATATTGAACGTTATATCAAAAAATACCTTTTTATCTTTAGTTTCAAAGCCCAGATGATGCTGTAAACAGTGAAACAGGTTGGCTAGAAAGTAGCAGAAAGTGTTAAATAAAGTATACTGTGGATAAGTACAAGTGTTAACTCCAAACAACGTGTATAATTCTGAAGCTACTCAAGCAAACAAAAAAAAATTACAAAACATAACCCATCAAATAAATCCTCTAATATTTAACACGTTATTTCAAAACCCTTCACATCTTCTTGGCAGCAGATTTGTCAACTTATTTCTTGAACATTTGGAGGCCATTTACAACAGATGTCTTCCAAATAATTTCAAACACGTTTTGTATTAGAGGACAGTTAAAATTGTGAGTCAAAGGATTAGCAGTCATGACAGAAAAGTGAAATGCAACCGCCATTTTCAATTAGCCAATGGGAGGATACCTTGGAACGAGGCCACGCCCACGCTGCACTTGTGGTGACCCACGGTAAAGGCTGAGCTAAGTTATGTAGCATCACCTAGGATTACGTAATCTGAATACTAGATTGAAGATTTTTATTACTAACCGGTACCTCCGATATCGTCTGTAACTATTTTAGTCAAAATCCCGGGGACTAGTCGCTGGATACAAGCGGCTGGTGACAATGACTCGTGGCGCTCTTTGGGGAAGGCCTATGTCCAGCAGAGGACGCCCTCCGGATAATAAATGTAGACGATGATGATATCTGTGTTTCCGAGTCTGGATGTTCGTTTATTCATGTATGTACCCATAAAACAAGCATAAAATTGACTACTTCAAGGTAAAACCAATTTGTCCAAGGATATATTTTTATGCGATGAGACCACTGAACAAACAGATGGATTTCCTGATGGCAAGGAACTAATTGGGGCTACAAACACCATAGGTGACCTTTGAACGGGATTTTAGGCCTAAAATACAAACTTACTTTACTCTCCGGACTGTCACACAAATGAGCCAAATAATATTGACATGATGACAGTAATATGTACCGGTTAGGACCCGGGCAAGCTGCTACACAGCTCTCTTCCACCAGTGGTCATATTCAACCTATGGTCGCCTGTAAGGAGCTGACAGGTATAGAGGTACATTGTCTATTTTACAAAAGAGACCTAAACTTATTTTTAGATAGTTTTTAAAACTAATTTTGAGGATATTATTAGATGACGATATCCAATTTTCATAAAGGAAATGAACAACTTGCTGCTTTTTAACTAACGATTTTAGCGCTGACAACTTTTAAGTTGATATACTCTGATTGCAAAACTGACGCGAAATCTGGAAAATCATAGGTTTCGGAACTAGAACCAACTTAATTATCCAAAATTCTAAGTTATTACACTACTTTAAAAGAGAGTGATGGAATCATCACATACCTACGCTAAAGTGTACTCGAAATCTACTTGCAAAACACTTCCGCAAATCCCGTTTCCTTATGACATTGACAGATACTAGCTTGGAGTGTGGGTGGATAATATTACTGTGGGCTTCAAATGCGATTGGTGAAGTCCCTAAATCTATTCTGGCCTCTAAGACTAATCAATTTCGCCTTTTGGTGCTATATATAATATCGCCTCTGTGGTCTAGCGGTCCCGGTGTTGGACTTGACCGCATGAGGTCCCGGTTTCGAATCCCGGGTCGGGCAACAAAAAGAAAATTGGGCTTTTCAATTTTCTAACAAAAAAAATGTTGCTCGGGATTGGAAATGTGCCCGGTTGGCGATAGGCTTGCCACCTATCACATTGTGGGACTCAGTATCTTCGGCTAGTCGTGGGTACCCTGGTTGTGCCTCTGCCTACCTCTTCGGGGATATGGGCGTGAAGATACTTTACTTATATTATATTGCTTAATATTGTTATACCATTGCTTAATATTGATATTGTCTTACGGTCGATATTATTAACCTATCGAAGATAAAGGGTAAGGCTTTAGATCAGTTACCAGGCAACACTTACTTTTTAATCACACTAATATTATAAAGAGGAAAACTTTGTTTGTTTGTTTGTTTGCTTGTAATGAATAGGCTCAAAAACTACTGGACCGATTTTAAAAATTATTTCACCATTCGAAAGCTACATTATCCACGAGTGACATAGGCTTTGTTTCATCCAAATCGGTATAGTAGAAGCCAAATTACGCAGGCGAAGCTGCGTGAAACTGCTAGTAATGAATAAAAGTATCTTAGCAACAAATCTCTCATAAGCGTATCTCTATTTGTACATAGATTATTAATACATATTGTTATATTGTGGAGCAACTTACCAGGGTAGGTTTACCTACCACCACCCTACCCTTTCCACCCAGCATAATTATTTGTTCCGGTCTGGAGGGTAGAGTAGCCGGTAGACTTGCACAATAGGCATTTATCCCGGACTCAGGATAACGACGCACCTGTTACATCTGTGGTGTATATATTGTCTCTTATCATTATGAGAGCCGTATACTTACTCGCGGACCTCTAACATAAAGAAGTCAGATCCAGGTTTGGTAGCAATGGAACAACCTCGAAAATACGCCCTTTTAAATGAAAAAATAATTTTAAATCAATTGGAAATGATGAGAAATCAATTAACATACAAAATGTTTGATACCTTCCTCCTTTTTAAAGACTTTTAGGGAGTTCTGTTTTTCTGTTGGAGACTAATAAACGAATTGACACTTTCGTATTTATAGTAGTAGAAAGAATTATCCATTTTTTCAATTAGAAAGGTTATGTTTCTTTTTATGTTGTATGTATGTAAAGTCTCGGTTAGGTTAGGTTGCGGTAAGCAAATGATTTTTAATGGATAGAATCTATAAATATAAAAGACATTGGTGTTAGTTACACTATTTATAACTCAAGAACAGCTAAACCAATTAGGCTGAAAAATGGTGTAGAGGTAGCTTAGAACCGAAAGAAGGGCTAGAATACTTTTTATCCTGTTCGGTTATGAGGAAACTGGGAAAAACAACATTTTATTTTTTCCCATACAAACTGAACGGGCAGAAGCTAGTTATAAATATATAAATAAGTGTCCCTGGACAAGTAATACAAATAAAAGCTAACCTCAAAGTAGGCAAATTGTATGTTTGTATTATGGGTGCTAGTTTACGATTGTAATACGCAGCAATATCTACTTAAACAGATACCACATTAAATTAAATAAACATCCAGACCCGGAAATGTAGACATCTAAATGTTCATCACACAAAAGCCTGCCCCCGTCGGGAATCGAACCCGAGCCTCGCGTTTAATCGGTGTAGATATCCGTGCACGCTTGCCACTCGACCAACGAGGCGGTCAAGTATGTAATGTCTTTGATGTGGTTAAAGTAAGCAGCAGGTTATTACTTACTGAACCACTTTTTAACCAGTTTCAAGCCCTTTTTGGTGCATCTTTACTTCAAGTCTGGTTGACCTAGATAATTTCGGCGGTTTTTGCGTTTTTTGTTTTTGTTTTTGAAGTGTCTTTTTTACATTAAAAAACTTCTTTCTATTATCTATACATTAAAATAAAATTAAAGTATCTGCAGGTGCTTTCAAATTAACTATTGATAGTCGACGTTATTGATACTTATAAAATTGTAGAAGGGTAATAGTAAATTTTACTTTTAAAAAGTAATGTGTGTGAGTATAAAGTCACGATTAAAAAGTAAGCAGTAGAACACATTTTAAGCATTTTTTAATTTTTGTCTGTCTGTCAGTCACTTTGTTTGTATTCCGACTTCGATTTACGCCAAATCTACTGAACCGATACGAAATTTGGCCGATAACTACCAACTTTATAGGTCAGAGAAAGATTGTAGGATACTTCTTTGGAGTGGAAGAAGGGTAAAAGTCAAAATATAAATTGGACTACTTATATCTCATTTATGCCCGGTTCCTATAATCAACGAATCGTAATCCGTCAGCTAAACCATTCGTAGTTTGTTCAAAAGTAACGGAGCGTTACCAATATTTTCAAAAAATGTTTAGAATCAATAGTCGGAAACGAGCAACCGTTGTTAGTAATCTTACTACGCGTACAAAATACTACCATCCGTACCTAATCAAAACGACTCGTTTTTTGAATATAGGAACCGGGCATTAGTCAGATTTAATTTACTGTTGTAAAAGTTTGAAAGAGTTTGAATTGTTACCTACGATACTACTAAAATACAAAATATTGAAAGTTAAGAGCTAGACCATTTAAGGCGCAATTACTTTATTCCTTTTTTTGTAGTAGGTATGTGCTTTTCAGATTGTCCCGTAATTTTGTCCGAGTCGTAGGTAAGTTTTGCAGTTTATAAATTACAAATTTAACAATACTGTGTATAAAGTAACTGATAAGCTTGAAATCCAGAATATAGAGATACATACCAGATATAGGACACCACATTTCCCTAATTTTATATCGAAATTGGAATTGGAAATAACATAAATTTAAAAATAATGCATTTTAAAAAAACAAAGATTTTTGAATTTGTAGGTACCATAAAATGGAAAAGCTACTGAATACAAAAATAACAAAGGTGTTTACATATCGATTTAAGTTTTATACAAAACTAATTTAAGATCTGAAGGTCAACTGGTATGATATTTAATAGGAGTGTCTGGTCGTATTACAATCCTCGTTCTAAAATACGTAGTTTCGATTATTTTGACATTAATGAATGAGTCTTAGATATAGTTAATTAATTGTGGGTCCACATGACTATTAGTTTATTTTCAACCTTGTTAATTTGATTAAGGTATTGTGTACAGGAACCATTTTGATATTCAAATCGGTTTGAATCCTTGAATCTTTTTTTGATGTTTTGAACTTTTAAGCAATGAAATATTTAGAGTTGGAATGTCTTGGCATCTCATAACGTGCTTAGTTATTAAATACCAGCTGTTTGCCTATAACATTTATAACAGTTTTTCAGTCGGGTTCGGTTGATTTTTTGAAGTGAAAACTTCTTTAGCGGCCTTGCGAACTTTTATGGAGTGGGTAAAAACTTCTAAACTCGGGTCAGGAAACGTGACCTGATCGAAAATTCGTATTCGGCGATTGCGCGAATGTTCGTGTTGTCATGTTTGTGTACGATACCGCAATAAATGAATATTGTATTCTACCACATAAATGATAGTACTTTCATACTGGTAATTAAAGCAATTCGTGCAAAATGATTCCCTAACCATTCCAAAATATCAAAAATGCAATACTTTAATATTCAAGTTTTAACTTCTGCCGGCACTCCCTCAGTGCAATCAGTTGTTTTTTTTAAATAACATATGTTGCATCTTGGATCTTTAGCTATATGTATATAAAATTTTATCAAAATCGGTGTAGTCGTGAAAGCGCACCAGACAGACTTTCGAGCTTAGTATTAATATTGGTAGTCATTCCTATCATCCCACAAATAAAGAAAGGGATAGGGTAGCAATAAAAATGTTTACTAAGATTATTATATTGATACCTACTTACTTTTTTTTTTTTTGGCTGTGAATTTTGGTCTATAGAATATTGACATTTTATACTCTTCGCCTACTTCGCAAGGGGTCTTGGCGTAAATACATGTGTGTATGTGAAAAAAAATCTAAATTATTTCAACAACAACTGCAGTGAAATTGAGATCGTATTCCATTTAACTCAATTAATAAGTAAAATGAGTCCATCCACATGCTGTTTTCGTTTTGACAGCCATATTAAAATCATTATTTACTTATTATTGAATTGAAGAATTTAATAAGCACATCATGAATTCAGATTATATCTTATCTTTTATTTAGACCGCACGCGCACAGTTTATGAATACCAATTCTGAAGACGTGGCATATCTGAGCAATTCATTTGAAAAACAATTCTACCATACAATTTAGCATAGTCACTAATTTCTATGTTAAATAATGACAAATTTTTCATAAAAAATACAATTGTTTGACAAACTTAATGACAATTTTTTAATAAAAATTAAGTTACCTGACAACTTTAGTGACAAGTCTTTAACAAAAATATAGCTATATGACAATTTTAATGACAAGTTTTTAACACTTTTTTCACGCATTTTGACTCCTCGTTTTGGACCGGGCTCCTTTGCAGAATAGTCCATCTGAGTTTTCCTGCCAGGCAACTCGTAAAAGGCGTGCATAGGCTTACCGTCACTTACATCTCGACATCTTACTAGGGCGGTAGAGTTTCGCAACGTCTCGCCCGGATTGGTAGCACCGCTTTACCTGTAAAAGCAGTTATCAAGAAGTATTTAGACATTGTACTGAAAAAGTGATATCTCTGTTACTAAACACACACACACACACACACACACACACACTCACACACACACAGACACACACCCAACACACACACACACAAATTATTCACTCCGTTACGAACGAAATACATTTTTTCATTTATCCAAACAAAATGTTACATGTAAAATAATGAAATGGTAATGAGTTCACACCCAGAACAAATTTATTAGACGTTAAGTAACAAAAACAACTGCAGGTCACGCATAGGCCTGTTTTATTTTTCTATGTCAAACAGCCATTTTTAGTGTTTATTTAAATTATTCCAGTATTTATTTAAGTATTCCTATGTGTCAGACCTAGACCTAGTGTCTTCGGCTAGTCGTGGTTGTGCCTCTACCTACCCCTTGCCTAGGGATATGGGCGTGAAGATAATTTTTTATGTGTTAGAATCGATGACACCCATAACATAAGCATATAATTTGCTTGTAACCCAAAATTATTCAATATCAGAAAAAAAATCGCCTCTGTGGTCTAGCGGTCCGGCGGCAGACTAGATTTCTTAAGTTCCCGAGTTTGATTCCGGGCATCAAAAGTAAAATGTGTCTTTTTTGAATTTTCTAAAAATAACGAACGGTTTTGTTATTAGAAAATTGATGGATTAGATATATGCCAGGTTGACGAAAGGCTTGCCACCTATTTCATTGTGGGACTTTTGTCTTCGGTTAGTCGTTGTGCCTCTACCTAGGTACCTCTTCGTGGATAAATAGACCATCTGCCTTTCTTGCCAGGCAGCTCGTAAAAGGCGATCATAGGCTTACCATCACTAAAACCGTGACATCTGACTAGGTGGTAGAGTTTCGCAGGGACACGCCCGGATTGGTACCACCGCCTTAGCTATTCCTGCCGTCATAACGTCATGACGTGTTTCGGTTCGGATGGTAAGGTAGCCGGTAAACTTGCTTTTGCTCGAGGTCTAACATCCTGACCTCAGGTTGGCAACGCACCATTACCATCTTTGGTGTCTCTAGGCATCGTGAATTTCTTACCATCAGGGAATCCGTCTGCTTGTTTGCCTTCCTATAACATAAAAAAAATAACAATAAAGTTTTTGTAAGGAATTATACTGTAGAAAGGAATTATACTGTTTTCTACAGTAAGTAGAAAACCTACAAGTTAATTAATTAACATTTTGCTTTGATGAATATATTTTAAGAAACTTGGGGCTGAAGGAGTTATTTGTTTTTAAATAAGAAAATCTTAACAATATGACTTCATATGTCATGATGTCTTTAATGCAAACACATAATCGTGAGTTTAATTAAGTTTAAGGCCAAAGTGAGATCTAAACATGATTTTAATCATTACTGCAAATAAGAAATTAACTGTTACAAGATTTTTCTTATCCAATTAATAATATTATCCTTCTATATGGGCGTAAAGTTATTTAAAAAAATATGGTTGGGAACACTCCCGTCCCTCAGCTAAAAGGCGGCCAAGTGATACGAGTATTTTGGTCCATCTACCTATCCTATCTGGCAGACAGCTCGTAAAAGGCAAGCATAGGCTTTCTATCAGTAACACCGTGACATCTGACTAGGTGGTACTACCGCCTTACCTATTCCTGCCGCCATAACGTCATGACATGTTCCGGTTCGCAGGGTAAGCAGCCGGTAAACTTATTTTTGCTTGAAGCCTAACATCCCGATCTTAGGTTGGCAGCGCACCATTACCACCTTGGGTGTATCTAGGCAGCGTGAATTTCTTACCATAAGGAAATCCTACTGCTTGTTTACCTTCAGATATAATAAAAAAACTTAGGTGCATGCCGTTTAGCTTCCGGCCGGCCGGCTTAATATCTAAGGGCCGTTTCTTTGTTTCTGGGTTAAACTTAGTTTTGAGTTAAACTGTTCGTTAAATTATTTAACTCTTGTTAAAGGGATATAGAATTGTATAAAACAAAGTCGCTTTCTCTGTCCCTAAGTATTTTTGTAAGCTTAAATATTTACAACTACGCATAGGATTTTGATGCAGTTTTTTTAAACAGATGAAGTGTTTATGCGTATATTAATACCCATGCGAAGCCGGTGCGGCAAGCTAGTTTATATAAGAATGCATATCTACATAATCTGCAAAACAAAGTCTCCCTTCTATTAGGGCATAAAACATATGGAAATGATTACTTAATATAGAAATACTTTGTTAATGCCAGCATATTATTTACGATAATAATATGCGGAATTCTTAGCATTTGTGCCTCAACATAAATTAAATTTGTAGCTGCTGTTTAAGACAATGCCAGCTGACCCTGGACCTCGCTAAATAGTGGGACTATTCAGTGTCATGGCGACGTCACGTAATGTGGAATTTTTCCATCTATTAACCAACTAGCTGTTGCTCTATATTGCTTGGCTCTTTCTCGGAAACCCACTGAGATATTGGGTCATAAAATATTGCTACTGTTCTAGGTTTTATAGCTTCCTCGGGAATGGAGCTATTGGGATAAAATTCAGCCTATGCCATTTAACGAAATAGCTGTTAAAAATAGAATGGTTTTAAGTCTGTAAAGAATGGCTTTATAAGTCCCTTGAGAGTTAAGATTGTAGGATAAAAAATCGCCTATGTTCTTCTCCAAGGTCCGAAGTATGTCTATGTTAAAATTCAATAATATCAGTTAAGCCGTTTTGGTGTGAAAATGGAAAATACATATACACACATTTACTATAGATGGAAAATTAAACCTTGTTTCACCTACCAAACCCCTTTTTTAATCATCTTTTAAGAACGTTACACCTAATTTACGTTATGTTATTTACATCAAAACAAATTGGTCAGGTTTAGACATTATGGTAGGTACTAGCATCTCTGCCTACCTTTTAAATGTTACGGTTTGAAGATACTTAATTTGTTATTTACAATTGCACCTTAATAACATTGTCGACCCCATTGACTTGTTTTAGTTGTTAGTAGATATCGTTACAAAGTAATGCTTACCCAATTTTAAGCGAAACAAAATAAACCGAAAAAAGACAATAGATTCATTTTAGACCTTTACTGTCTTTTATCATTATTTGATTTATTTAAACTTTTTTGTACACAATATTATTAATGTGTCAGCCAATCTTTGGCAATTTTGGCTTGAGAGGTAAAGAAAGCATTCTTTACCTGTCAAGCCAAAGATTGCTAAAGTTAGGTGCCAGATAAAAAAAACAATAATCAAAACAAAGTTGTGTTAAAAACATTATGTGTCAATATCTGCTAGTTTAAAGTTTTATTCGTTAGAGCCACTTTATATTTTCATAGCTTTAGTGATTGCTATTGGGTTCTGACACGAAAGTTACGGCAGCCACTACAATATCAGAAGAACCTGCAGGTTACATTTTTTCACTATTAACAAATTAAACAAATATATATAACCTTAAAATAAGCAAATCACTAATATGCTTATGTGATGTCTTCAGGGATAAATGTGTTAACACTCAAACACAAAAATATAGACTGAATGAAATAAAAACATCAAATAAATGCCAGCCCTTGTCGATGATCGAACCCGAGCTTTGAATGTGTAACGGAAATACGATTGCAATTGATTTATAAGACAAGAACCCTAAAATAAATAATGCTTATCGCCTTATTAATAGACATGGGCTATGGTACTCCGAGGTTTACTTTACTTATACTAAGCTATGTTTTTTAATAAGACGATTATAATTTAAAGAAAAAAAACGTTTAGTAACTAGAACTTATAGCTAGTAAAATTTAGAGCTAAGAAATCTAATTTTATTTTATTTATTGTTGCAGGTAATATTCAAAACTGTTGAAAATCCAGATAAAAATAATCTTTGGTAACGTATCATAAAAATATCTTCACAAACAGCTACTACCACCTAGTACGTGCTGACGGTTGTTGGCGGGGTGATGGAAGATAGTTCACTTTTTTCCATCACCCTGCCTCACCGCTATAAGCAGGACACCGTGGTTGAGAGTAGCTTCTATGGGGTATATTCCGTAAGATAAACTACGGTTGCTTGTCGCAGGCATAACACAATATTTTTACTACACTATATGGAACGCCTCATTACTTACTCAAATAAACTACGAATGATTATGCTTACGGAGTCCGTTTCGTTAATTATAAAAACCCGACATCAGTGAATTACCACGCACTATCCGCAGATGAAGCCTACACTCGAACTCACTTATCTGGACTATGTCGTGCGTAAAGACATTTATCCGATTCATCCGGCGTTATATTGTAAAGAAAAATTGGTAGAGTTATGTTTAAAGTAGT
>NJDD01000567.1:14315-31638 GCA_002245505.1 Calephelis nemesis
GGATCGTATTTAAATTTATTTCTAATAGAATTTGGTACAAGGTTCTTTAAAATTTGCAACTGTAACTTCTCAATTTTATCTAAATATGTTCTGAATGTTCTACCATAGTTACTTAGACCATATGCTATTATACTTTCTACCAGTGCATTGTACATTTGTATTTGTACAACTAAGTCTATCAAACGACTGTCATTTATTGTAAAGTTGAAAATTCACAAATCATCATTAATATGTATAGATCCGTCCTTATCATTACAATTAGAAACATTTTGTATTAAAATGAAGTGATAAATTGCAACTCAGGCTGGCACTTCAAGGGTTCCATAGTAGCAAGTATGATTTAGGTATACATAATGTCGATTTTTTTCTAAATGACTAATCGGTCGAGCGGAGTTAATTACTAGGAACGATCATTGATCATATAAGTCATCATTAAGAAGACCACTGGTTTTAGAGTGTTGGTCCGGGCTCCTTTGCAGAATAGACCATCTGCCTTCTTGCCAGGCAGCTCGTGAAAAGCGAGCATATGCTCACCGTCACTAACACCGTGACTTCTGACTAGGTGGTAAAGTTTCGCAGCGACTCACCCGGATTGGTACCACCGCCTTACCTATTCCTGCCGCCATAACGTCATGACGTGTTCCGGTTTGGAGAGTAAGGTAACTAACTTTTGCTCGAGACCTCAGGCCTTTTACTTTTACCGTCTACCCGGCCTCAGGTTGGCAACGCACCACTACCACCTTTGGTGTCTAGGCGGCGTAAATTTCTTATTCTTCAATTAAACAGGCTGTTCTCGCACTAGTCTGCGAATTAAATTGTAGTTACTTATACACTCAGTCACATTCTGTTATATAACTATATTAATTGCTTCAGAAACATGTGAGACAAATGAACATCACAGTAATTCTTGGCACTTGCCAATATTAATCATTAGCAATTAAATTTTAATATTAACAAGTGTCAAGTATTACTGTGATAAATGTTATTTTAACAATCTGTGCGTATTTGATGTCAACAAAAATTTTGCTAAAATCTTCACGAACATGCTCGCGTTCTTTATATTTTCTGTCGTCGTACACAAACTAAAAGATTTTTAAGGGCTTTTAATTTTACAGTTTCGTGAGAAATTGCTTTAAATTTGTCCAAAATAACAGAATCTTATCATAATAAATATTCTAAAAATATTATTTCTACTTGAATTGGAAGTAATACCAAATTGTGATTCTCGTCCTGAGCAGGCAGCTCGGATTGTAGTTGATCCGAAACGCTAACATTTATTAGAACCTTAATTATTTATTAGAATTATTATGTATTAGAATTATTGACTTACACCCATAACACAAGCATAGAATTTGCTTATTTTGCAATTCGATTCAATTTTTTTTATTTGTTTAGGGACCTACCCAGAGCTGAAAACAGTAAGTACTCCATGTGACAGCTTCACATAAAGTACTTACTGTAATTTAGGCTTTGTAAAGTTGTAAGAGATGGGTCGGCTTGAAATACTGTTGTCTCGCTTTACTGAGCATATCAAGTTAGAGGCTATTTTTTCATTCTCTTCCAGATGACAAAGAAATTGAACAACACTCAAAATGTCAATGCAGGTTGTACCAATGCAGGCAGTGACAATTAGGGAAACGTTCTCAAATCAAAGAAATATGATAAAGGGAGTATTTTAGCGGAAAAATGGCAATCTTGTATTTTTCTAGGGTTAAATTGCACCAGAATCTGCTGATTCTAATACGAAACTTTGGACTCAAGTTGGTACCGGCTCTCGATGATATGTTCCCAAAAAATGTTAGGCCTGCTGAAGTGTAACGCTTTCTAGTGTCATCTGCATAGCAATGAGTGTTACGTTGTGCGGAGTTTGCTTAACCTGTCTTACTGACGGCTTACTTGTAAGCCCACCGTCTTCGGAATTCTGTTTTCTATGATTTGAATCTTAATTTATTTGTATTACTTAATAAGGAATAATGTTAGTTAATGATAACAATAATTATAATAATTCCTTATTTTATATCCATATCTAAATTTATTTTCCAGAAAACAAAATTTTCCAAAGATAAAAATACCGATCAAAGCACGGTCATCAATATTTTATCTACAGATGTATGAAATTATCAATTATATTGCAAAGTGAAATGATTTGATCGATTTCAATTTTTTTTATTAATAAAAATTAATACAGTTTACATTAGTAAAGTAAGTAAAAGAGTATACTTAGAAATAAACTCTTATAATGCGAGCATGGTCTTACCGGCACTAACACTGTAATATCTGACTAGGTAGTAGAGTTTTGCAACTACTCGCCCGGATTGGTTCTTGCTGTTATCCTTTGTTGATACTGTTGCTGTTCGGAGGATAACGTAGCCGGTAACCTTACTTTTGCTCGAGGCCTACCATCCCGGCCTCTGGTTAGCAATGCACCATTACGCCTCGTTGGTCGAGTGGCTAGCGTACTCGCCTAACTACATCGACATTTGTGTAGCAGTTGTGTGGGGCAGGCATTTGTGTGTTGAACATCTAGATGTCTGCATTTCCGGGTCTGGGTGTTTATTAAATTTATTATGGTATCTATTTAAGTATATATGTGTAATAGTATCGTTGACTAACACCCATAACACAAGCATATAATTTGCTTACTTTGGGGTTAGATTCAATTTGTGTGATTTGTCCAGGGGTATTTATTTATTATTTATTTATTTATTACCGCCTTTGTAGTCTGTAGGAGTTGTGAATTTCTTACCGTCAGGAAAACCGTCTTTAAGTTTGCCTTCCAATATCATAAAAAACATATACAATGCGGGTGTGGATGGATTTAGATAGCCCAGGTTGACATTAACTTGAATATATATAACACTTTTCAATTTCGGTCATGCAGTTTCCATAAACTCAAGAGTAGTCACTGTGACTATGGTCAAGCGACAGTTATTTTGTTTATCTGTTATTTTCATGAGCATTTTAGATGTGATACTGCAATTTCGACACAGTTGTAGAATTGATTTTTAGTTGAATAATCTAATTTACTTTTTTTTGCAAAATGCTTTACCATGTTGCCTTAACAGATACATGTGAATATCTATATAACGGGAGTCATAAGATTGCTGTTTTGAAAAGGAAACTTTCATACAAATAGTATGACAGTTTTGGAGAAGCTTGTTGAATTATAAAAGTATTATAATATCTTAAATGAGAAAATATTCACAGAAATGTGCAAAAACATAAATAATTTTTTTATCTTAATATTTATAATTTAATCAAAGCAGTCATACACAGCTACTAATGTAACGTCCGTCCTCATTGCATAATATGCCTACAACGCTAAAAGTAATTTCATTTTCTATTTTGCCTAGACACTAACATTGTTAGGTTGCAGTCTCTTTTGTCGCTCGGAGATATAATGACATCGTTCGATAAAGCAAGAATAACACCTATCAGCGTCTTTTGGTATTGAATGTCGAAGAACGTAATAAGTACATGAATGTTTACGAAAAATGCTATTACCTGACAGTTGTCCGTTTGAACAGAAATTAATAAATATTTATTTTTCTCAAGATATCACTATTTTGCCTAGACACTAACATTGTTAGGTTGCAGTCTCTTTTGTCGCTCGGAGATATAATGACATCGGTCGATAAAGCAAGAATAACACCTATCAGCGTCTTTTGGTATTGAATGCCGAAGAACGTAATAAGTACATGAATGTCTACGAAAAATGCTATAACCTGACAGTTGTCCGTTTGAACAGAAATTAATAAATATTTATTTTTCTCAAGATATCACTATATTTTTGCTGGAGGTTAAACTTCTGCCAATAACTTGTTATCAAATAAAAAGTCAAAACAAAAAAAAACAGTAAATTAAAATTGACAGTGACATTAGGTCTTGGTTAATAACCTCTAGTATAAGTATAGATTCATGGTGTAAACATAAAATCAATATATTAATACGTGCTGCCAAAACTTTGGACCCCTTTTTACGAAAAAAACGCAGACGTAGGAGCAAAAAATTTGGCACACTTATAGTTTATGTGTAGGAGAAGCGCAGATCGCTAATATTTTTCAATGGTAATGCTTTTAGAAACATTAAATTAATAAATAAATCATTACCCGCACTACCATGCATTTGACACACACAAACAAATATATTGATGATAACGATAAAATATCACAGATAGCGCACCATATCGATTGGAAACAGAGTAGTTGGTCTTGAGAAATGAAGATGGCGTACTTATTTATCAACAAGATATCAAAATGTATTATGGTCGTGGTATAACCATTGGGCTAGTATTATGAATGACATAACAATCGACAGAGTGTGACTTGTCACATATCGTCAACTATTTTAAATAAAATAATGATTATGTGAACACATTATTATGTGGCAATTATTCGTTAAGTTTGCTTATGAGCTAACTTGTATGAATGAACACGCTAATTGCAAGTTTTCAAAATAATCCAAGTTATTTTATTATCTTTCATTATTTGTTGGACGATCTTACTTACAGGCCTATTTATGGCTTTCTACTTAAGTTTAAAATAATACTGAATACTCATTACAATTATTTAAGCGCCTACAAAAATTGGCAACTAACATTTTTGAAAGTTTGCTATAGTAAATAAATAGTATTAATTAGTTATCTTGTAAGTGTATTTTTTAATCAAACTAGGTTGTAAAGTTTGAGAATGGTACGGACTAATATATCCGTCTTCTGAATTTCTGTTACTGTGTTTCTAGTCCTGATCCTGTTCCTGTTAGTTCCTTGAAGATATTCCACCTTCAGATTGAGATATTTGAATAGAAAAATGAAATGTAGTTTTATTACTGTTTTGTAAGAAGATAGTACGCAACGATCTTATCGGTTCCTACTGAAGTTATCGTTTGTCTTATAGACATATTTTGCTAGTGCGTTTTATCAGACTAGGTGGTCTGAGAATTGTCTGGACATTATATAAACCTTTATATTTGCTGATAACATAGTTCTCATCAAGATTTATTCTAATTTTGAGTAACTTAGCTAATAAATGTATCTACGAAAGACATTTTATTTTCTTCTTAAGCTTACGATCAAGAAATCTTATGGAATTATTTGACTTTTTAAGAAGTAACAAAATTAAAACTATTTTTTGTAACATTTTAATCAAATGCTTTCATATAACCAAATTCAATGCAACTGTTTATTAAACCTTGTATTTTGTTCTTTACTTTTAATACCGACTCGTTGTTTAAGTCAGAGGTCTTGAAAGCACTGAACATGTCTCCAACATCTTCAGCTGCTGTTAAAGAATCTTTTATTTTACTTGACTCATTCGATTCTCTTAAAATAACACCAGCTGAAAACATAGCGAAACCAAGGGAAATTTGTGAATATAGTTTTAAATGAGTATCGAGTAATTCTCGTGGGTATATTTCTTTGATAGTTAGCCCAAACTGGTTTAAATATTTTTCTAAACATGAATGATAATAATCAATCCAGTTATAATAATACGAAGACCTTAGTTTATAATCTGTACAAGTGAATATTAAATTTAAAATATCAGCCACAGGAAGAGCTTCTCTTGCAAGTTGATAATCTATAAGAATGCACTCAGCTGGGACGCCATCCTGCAATCACAACAATGGAAACAATTCTGATTAGCATACCATACAAATAAATTTTAACATCGGCTGGCTTTTGAAATGTCGTTCGTTCACTTTTTATAAAACAAGTAATAAATGACTGTTTCCAAAACAGAAAAAATCTAATGTCTACATATTTAAATTATAAAACTATATCCAACGATTGAAAAAGCCTATAATAAATGAAATTACTGTGTTCCAGTCTTTAAGGTAGGGAGCAACTAGATTGGCAAAACATAAGTACCAACTTCAGTGTTAACAGGTATATCAGATGTTTAATTCGAAATTGGTCCGCACGCTATTCTGCTCCTTAACAAAAATAACATAGTCGTGTTCATATCACATTAATATTTGTAATTTCTTTTCGACTTACTTTTATCTGGAACAAGATGTTGTTAGTCCAACAGTCACCATGAATGATTACCGAATGTTTGGATTTTTTTTCAGTCTCTACTATTCGTAAGATCTTATCCATTTGCTGTGCAAATGTTGATATAACAATCTGTGAGTATTCAACGTCATCAAAAATTTTGCTAAAATCTTCACCTAGTTCTATAAATTTGCTTACGTTTTTTATATTTTGTTCCAACGTATACATACAAGTTAATTTTTCACAGTATTTTGAAAAAAGTGTCGGATTTCTATTTTTTATGACGAATGAAAGAGAATGAAATGACGCAAGATTTTTAAGAACGAGTTTCACAGTATCGTGAGAAAGTGACTCAAATTTATTCAGCATCACATAATTTTCTTGTGATATGTATTCTAAAAGAATCATTTCTTCGTACGGATCTGAAATAACACCATAACTGTTGATAATTTTAAGCTTATCCTTCGCAGGTAATTCAGACTGATGTTTATCCATGGCTTTTAATATTTCATTATACATTGCTATTTCGTTATTAAAAAATGTAGATGACATGTTGCTTAAAGGGTTTTCTATTCCATGAGAATATGGGTTAACCTTAACAATCATATTGAATATATTTATATTTTTATCATTAACATTAATCATTCTTATATCAGAAGCCATATTATCACCTGGCTTTCCAATAAATTCAATAAGAATCTCCTTTTCTTTAAAGTTCATTTTTTCTAAAACATCACGTATTAATTCTATTTGTCTGGGAGTAAATGTCGTTAAATCACCTTTAATGACAAGAGACATTTTTAAAATGACACCAACACAATAAATTTCTGGTATCTTTCTTGTGAAATATATTATATAGTAAATTTTATCTTGAAATTTCGTCAGTGATAATAAATAAACATTCAGATGTATGATTACAAATTGAAGGATTAAAAACTACTGTCTTTAATAAAAAGTCATGATAAAATTTAAAATATTATTGCATCACCAAATATTATAATCGACTGACTTCAAGATACAATTGTTGACGTATGTTAAATTATTTATTTTAAACTATTTTTGAAGTTTACTTCCAAACAACAGGTAAAATAATTTATTAAATTTTGAATCAAAAACTCATTTGAGTTGAGATGTTTTTCAAAAAATACTTAATATAATTTGACAAATGCGTCAACTACAAACGTGAAGTGACAATATTAAGCATTTATAACAATATTTCATCACTGCTGTTCTATACTACTCTAATGATGGGTTAACTGCATGAGGTTGCAAAAATCATGGCAACTCAATAAAAATGTAAATTTTCAGTCCCGTCAAAAAATGCAATTGAAGTATCACATTTCATTTACTAGCGTTACTACATAAATTTATTTATTAATATCTAGCTATGTCCATTAATTAGTTAAAATTTTAATGTTATATAAGAAATGATAAAAATAATAGTCAAATATTTAATAATCTAATGTCAAGTATGATAAGAAACGATTATATTTTGAATTATATAAATAGCTGTTAAAAATGTTCCCGTTCATAATAAATTAAAAAAAAAAGTTATTTGTTATTTATTACTAAAAAATTCTTGGACAAATATAAGATTTTTGTATGAGCCACATCTTCAGTTTTTTAGCTTGAATTTTCGTTGGTAGTCCTCTTATTTATTTAGATATCTTTTTTTATATTTATACATACATAGCAACCAGGTTCCTGTTTCTCGTATAGACGTATTTTCGCACTTAACACATACAAAATGTTTACATGTGGGTGTGCTGCTATAGGCTGCACTACCAAAAAAATATTATATATACAAGTGTAATTAAAATATTGTTATTTATAATATATACGTAACATTTTAAATAAATAGGGCATTAATCAATTATTTAGGTAATTGCTGATTTTTCATATTATTTATTTGAAATAACCAGTCACACAGGCCTGCAAGTTTGTTTCAAATCCAAAGCCGCCATTATTGTAAATACATTAATTGATTCGTGACGATGTTTTGTGTTAAGTGAGTTGTGATTTGGCTTCATCATTAAAATTTAAAGATTACAGTGTTTTTACTGATCTCAAGTGTTTATATTTTTACAAAAGGACGTTCGGCGTATCGAAGTTACGCCAGGAAACTTTTTAGGTTACCTTGCTAGTGATTTTTAGAAAGTGGTGAAATCGGTAAATTTTGTTTAAAATGTCCGTAAACGAATACCTATACAAAAATGCCAAATAAAGACATGAATGTGATTTATAAGTTTTCTTAACGTACTCTTACTGTTTTCTTGCATTTGCATTAGGCACAAAAAACTATATTTGAAATGTTAAAAAACTAAGAATTAAAATGTTAAAAAACAATATCTGTTTTACTTGTTATTTTCTATGCATGATATAATTGCCTTATTTGATAAGAAATTGAGTTGCCCCTAAAATTTCTACTTATTGTAATGTTATTGTATCATTCGTGTTTATAAGTGTTTTTTGTTAGTTGAATAAACGATATTGTGTTTTTTATATTTTAGTAGCAATTTGTTTTTTTTATCAAGAAATTAAAAAGAAATTAAATATTAAATATAAAAAAAATCCCGTTCCTAGTAGTTTTCGTTTGTTATACCTACGGGGCGCCTGTGTAAGGCTATGGTTGCATTTATTGTATGTGTAGATACAATTCTTCTCTGTGAGTAATATTGTTCTGTGATAGCAACTTTGTTGAAATACATAGAATTTACAATTTGGCATCATTAACTTTGTGGGATCACTATATTCCAGTTTTGAGTAATCTCTGCCAGAATCAAATGATAAAATAATAAATAATAAGAACCAAATAGTATCTGATACATAATGATATACAACTATCCAAAGGGCCTATAAAAGAAATAGCCATAATACATTGTTTTTGTGCCAAAAACACCTTATTAAAACTATAAGACTTAATTCGTAAAATGAGACCACTTCAAAGTTGTGAGGCAACATAATATAGTTTTCACAGTACCGTAATATTTTGGTAATTTTATTTAAATTTGACGGTAATTGTGACATTTGTGACTATCACAATTGCGCATTTTATGTTCATGATTTTGGAAGGCAAACAAGCAGATGGATTTCGCAGACACAAAAGGTGGAATCGGTGCGCTGCCAACCTTAGGCCTCGAGCAAAGGTAAGTTTACCAGCTACCTCACCGGAACACGTCATGACGTTATGGCGGCAGGAACGGGTAAGGCGGTGGTACCTATCCGGGTGAGTAGCTGCAAAACTCTACCACCTAGTCAGATATCGTGGTGCTAGTGACGGGAAGCCTATGCTCTCCTTTTACGAGCTCCCAGCCAGTGTTGGACCGGTCTCCTTTGTAAAATGGACCATCTGCCTTCTTTGCCAGGCAGCTCGAAATAGCAAGCATAGGCTCATCGTCACTCGCCACGACTCGCCAGGATTGGTACCACCATATTACCCATTCCTGCCGCCATAACGTCATGACGTATTCCAGTTTGGAGGGTAAGGTAGCCGGTAAACTTACTTTTGCTCTAGGCCAAACGTCCCGGGGCTTCAGGCTGGCAACGCACCTTTACCACCTTTGGTGTCTCTAGGCGGCGTAAATTCTGCTTGTTTACCTTCCAATATCATAAAAAAGGGCAGATGGTCTATTCTGTGAAGGATCCCGGACAAACACGTGAAAAACACGGGGAAATTATACTAAGTTTGTCTTAGCAACATTTTCGTGTAAATTGTTTGTTACTTGCTACTCAAATCTCCTCTACTCTTATCCGCTACTCTTTTTAGACAAGTGACACAAATTGAATCTAACCCCAAAGTAAGCAAATTATATGCTTGTGTTATGGGTGTAAGTCGTCGATACTAATACATAGAAATACTTAAATAGATACCAGAATATATTTACCCAGACCCGGAAATGCAGACATCTAAATGTTTATTACACAAATGCCTGCCCCCGTCGGGAATCGAACCCGAGCCTCACAGTTGGTTTGGTGTAGTTAGGCGTGTACGCTAGCCGCTCGAGCAACGAGGCGGTCGTTTATAAAATAAAGCGGTTCGGTAAATATTTTTTATAAAAATTTATTTACTAAACGCTGAGGAAGAAAGGCTCTCGAGAGGCGGCCCCGCCCGGAGGACGTTAGTGTTGGACGACCTCCCACCCTGTCGACTGAAGATCTGGTCGCGAGGAATCCAAACAAGCGGCTGGTGACCGTGACTCGAGGCGTTCTTTGGGGGAGACCTATGTCCAGCAGTGGACGTCCCCCAGCTGATGATAATTATTATGATGAATGTCTCTTTTGAACCAAATATTATTATAAATGTACGTCATAATATACATTTTTGAGTTTTATCATTCTCTTATTTTAGAAGTTACAGGCAGGGTGACATACATTTTACCATTTTGGAAGTGTCTCTGGCGCAAACTATTCAGTTCTTTTTCTAATCCTCAACGTAGTTCATATGAACATATAAATAATTAAGTTTTAGTTCTTAGTATGGGGAATCCCGAAAATTTTAGCTCGACGGGTAACCGGGAACAACGTGCAAGACTTCAGCAGGGAAACATTAGTTATGTATGTTTATCCTGTTAGAGGCAAGTTAAATAAAAATGTAATAAATAATAGTTTAAATACAAGAAAAATACAGAAGAAGAACTAGTTACCTAAAAAGTAGAGAATAATTTTCTTTATCTGTATCTGTATACAAAAGGGTGTATTTGACACCATAACGAAAACTTCTACGGTAGTTTAGATACATGTCAGACATCAAAATTCCTTTTATAATTTTTGTAAGAAACAAGTGGTCAAATATTTAGCAGTTTTTTAGCCCGACATGTATAGCGAACAAAGCATATTATGCATAAAGCCGCGGGTTGCAAGCAGTATGTGCATACCTAATACGCTGCCTTATTACATTGCTGTTTTTTTTGTAAAAATGTGTTATTTAATATAATATATTAAATGCCATTAGATAACATTAATGAAATAATAGTGAAATCAATAAAAAAATACCAAAATTTTTTAAAAAAATCTTGAAATTTCCAACACATAGTTCAAACTACATAATATGAATGTCTATCATGTACTTCTTTACCCATGGTTGCATTTTTTGTTACGCTGTCATTTACACGGTGTATATAAAAGAAAGTCGTATTAGTAACACTATTTATAACTCAAGAACAGATCAACCAATTCGACTGAAAACTGACGGAGAGGTAACTCAGTGCCAAGAGAAGGACATATACTACATTTTAACCCTTTCAACTGCACGGAAAATAGGAAAAACATTTTAAAAAAATTCCCCTAACAATAAATGCTGTTAAAATAAAAAAAATTAAAAAATATTTTTAAAAACTCTAACAAAATAAGCAGTTCTTAAGACTAGAGGTATTTAATTTTGATGAAACATTTAGGAAATACGTATTAACCATTTAAATTTAAAAAAATTAAGTTGAATTACATAAAAAGTATTTACACTTTGCGTTTAATTAAATACTTTTCATAATCTATTATGCTTATCTGTGGGTTTTTCGGAATCCACTTCTGGGACGACTGCTTTAACCAACATCATCCTTAAATTACATTTTTTGTTTTATTGTGGTTTTGATGTATGTCTGTTATAAACTTATTTAAAATCCCATGCTCAGATTTATTAGCTGTAAGGATTTGACCAAGAAACCCGTCGAATTTTTGTCTTCTACATAAAAATAACAGTTTGGTTAATTTCATTTAATACATATTAACTCAAAATTAAATTACTATTTTTTTATATTTCAATCAGTATCTTTGATGTAGCCGTATTCAATGCAACTATTTATTAAACCTTCTGTTTTTGTCTTCACTTTTAATACTGACTCTTTGTTTAAGTCAGAAGTTTTAAAAGCACTGAGCATATCTGTGAAATTTTCAACTTCTGTTAGAGCATCTTTCATTTTTCTTGCCTCATTTGTTTCTCTTAGAACAACACTGGCAGCAAACATAGCAAACCCAAGAGCAATTTGTGAATAGATTTTTAAATGAGTGTCAAGCACTTCTCTTGGGTATATTTCTTTAATATCGAGTCCTAAACGGTTTAGACTTTTTCCTAACTGTACATGGTAATGATCAATCCAGTTATGATAGTACAAAGATCTAGTTTTGTAATCTGTACAAGTAAATATTAAATTCAAAATGTCAGCCACCGGAAAAGCTTCTCTTGAAAGTTGATAATCGATAAGAATGCAATCATCAGGGACGCCATTCTGCAATAAAAAACAATGTAGTTAATTCTAATCAATCAATAAATGTATTAACAAAGAGAATATACCTAATCAATACATGAATTAATGTCATTCGCTTTTTTACAAAAAATACACAAATAAGGTCTAGACAATAAAACGAAACGAAATGTCTAACACCAACATAATTATTTAACCCACTCATATAAATCCACTGATATAAATGCGAATGTAAGTTTGTTCACGAAAACTATTTAAACAATTATACATGACTACTATTTCCAGAACCTAGGATATCTATATACGTTTGATTGACATTCACAAGTCTTCAATTGAAAAAGTTCTAACAATTTGAAGTTTTATGATTTATAATTGATTTAACTTGCAGAGTGAAACGTGCTTGCATCTACACTTTGTGTGCTGTTATATACATAAATAGCGTCGATTATGTAAATAAACACATTCTTATGTATTTATTTAAACAGTTTTTTTGTTTTTCTTGTGTTTATGTTTTGTAATTTATATTACTACTTTTTAGGACATAACTTTTTGCATCGATTAAATGATTTTAAAGCTAGTGAATAGGCAACGTTTGGAGTAAAAAATAATGATCAAAGAAGGCTCTATGTACCTAGGAATAGGCTTTGTTTTGGGTTAAATTAAATATTGATTTTGGTGTTATTTAATTTGTCCCAGGATAACAAAACTTAAATATAAGGTTAGGGTCTAGGTTCTCTAGGTAATGTGCCTGCGACCGCGGTCCTCTCATGTGAGATCCGAGTGCAAGAATATTTATACTGCTGAAGCTGGGGACGAGGAAGTATTAATAAGACCAACACGAAAATGCGTCGCCATTTTAAAATGAAGCGAAGTCGGACGTACAACTTAGTCTTAAAGTGTAACGCTAGACCTAGATTATAATTTAAAATATGTACGAAATACGATTTTTTTGTATGAAATATTCAATGAAATATGTATCCTGATCCATACTTTATTGAAAATTCCTGATCCTGATTCTGGGGTGAGGCGCGAAAACATCTAGAAAGTAGCTCAATAAACGATAAATATAGCGTCCAAAAATCGGGCTTGGTTTCGCGGTCGCCCCTCCAGACTAATAACTAAAAATAAAGGAAAAAAAATAAAAAAGCTCGAGAATAACCCTTCTCTCCTCACTTCCGCCTCTATGATCGTGTTATAGCGTGTTTTATTAACGAAATTCTTTCGGCACGGTCTCATGGAACTTTGTACAAATATTCATGGAGGTATTAAAAGAGAGGTATTATAAGATGCTTTTAAATGACTTAAACGCGAGCGCAGTCTTGGTTAAAAGCTAGTTTATTAAAAATCGTCCATGTGCAACAATTAACGACCGATTTCACCGATAATAAAGAAAACCGAGTTTAGTTAAACTAAGTTATTAACGACAATTAACGGCTGATTTCACCGATCATATTGAAAACCAAGTTTAGTTAAATTAAGTTCAGTGTAAGCGAGTTCAATTACCAGTTGTAATTCATTGCATAAGCTTTTGCAAGTACTCTTTTGAAATTAACAATACTCTTATCCCCATCCCTTGAGAATCAACTTACTATGTAAAGCAGTTTAATAATAAAACATTTGCATTATTCAAAATTTCTTTGATAATTAAATTGACATGATTGACACTCTTGACAACTGACTAAACACGTTTTTACGTTGATCTTCGACAGTAAAATCCAGTCTAAAAGGCCTAGTAACTGTTTCAAAAATAACGCCACTGAAATCAACTATTCAGCAACATAAAAACCGTCAATGATGCCAGCGGAATACCATTTCCCCGCCATTGTCTAATAGTTAGTGTAGGTATGTTTAAAGGGAAAATATGATTTCCTTAATGCATTAAAATTTAAGGATACATAAATTTTAAATTTAAATTCAGAGTCATATTACATAAACATATATTTAGATTACTGTTATTAATTAATTTAAATTATTATTATTTATATAAACTTTGTAATTGGGTGTTTGGTTGTTTTAGGATCAGTTGTCAGTCAGCTCTGACAAAGTGTATTAAACAACTAGTTTAAAATTTTTTCGTTCATCACGGACACATATCATTATTATCTTTACAGATAATATACTGTTTTCAAATTGTAGTTATCTGCATTAGTAAAAGGAGTTATAAACATCTTATATCGCATATTTTTTATTGCAATTGACTGACAATGAATCCTTAATCATTAATTACAATTTTAACGATGATTTCGTACCTATCTTAAGTAGATATGCATGTAGATAATCCAACTGTTTGCAGGCTGCAGCAGCTAGTAAAATGTGGGTGGGTATCGTTTTATTTGTCACTAAAGCCGTTACTGTGATTGGGTAGAATTCATAAAAAAGGCCTGTCGACATATTAACGTCAGTACCTGATGTTATTGTATGCAGGACTTGAGAATTTGGTAAACATTACGCCTGAGCGTTACGTTATGTTGTACACAGGCTACGCATGTTTTTTTTTAACGCCTATATCCCCGAAGAGGTAGGCAGAGTCACAAACAGGGCATCCACGATTAGCCGAAGACACTAAGTGATAGGTGGCAAGCCTATCGCCAACCAGGCACATTTCCAATCCCGAGCAACGTTTTTTTTTTAGAAAATGAAAAAAAACAATTTTCTTTTTGTTGCCCGACCCGGGAATCGAACCCGGGACCTCATGCGGTCAAGTCCGACAGCTGACTTCACTAGACCACAGAGGCGGTTCGTGTTTCTTTCAATCCAGATATTGGTCTGCAAGTTTGTTTGTTACATTATTTTTTATTAACGTTTGTTCAACTTACTTTTATCTGGAACAAGATATTGTTGGTCCAACAGTCACCATGAATGATAACAGAATATTTGGATTTCTTTTCGCTCTCTACTATTCGTATTGTATCGTAAATTTGTTGTGCAAATGTTGATCTAACAATCTGTGAATATTTAGTATCGCCAAAAATTTTGCTACAATCTTCACCTAGTGCCGCAAATGTGCTTGCATTTTTCACATTTTCTTCGAACGTATACATACAAGTTAATTTTTCACAATATTCAGAAAAAAGTGCAGGATTTTTATTTTTCAAAGCATATGAAAGTGAATGATATGATGCAAGATTTTTAAGAACGAGTTTTACTGTTTCGTTTGAAAGCGACTCATATTTGTCTAACATTACGTAATCATCCTTTGATACATACTCTAAAAGAATCATTTCCTTACATGGGTCTGATATAGCACCATAACTTCTGATAATTTTAAGCTTGTCCTTCGCAGGCACTTCAGTTTGTAGTTTATCCATAGCTTTTAATACTTCATTATACATTGCTATTTCGTTACCAAAGAACAAATGAGACATATTGCTTATGGGGTTCGACGTTCCATGAGAAAATGGATTAACCTTAACAATCATGTTAAATATGTTTGTATTATTATCATTAACTTTAATAATTCTTACATCTGACGCCATATTATCACCTGGATTTCCAATCGATTCAATTACAGTCTCCTTTTCATTAAAGTTTAGTTTTTCTAAAACATCACATATTAATTCTATTTGGCTGGAATTGAATATCGTTAAATCACCTTTAATTTTGTGGGACATTTATAAATGATTATTTTTTTAGAAACGGTATTATTTTATGTAAGTCTTCCTGGTCTTAACATCAATTAAATTTGTCTTTGATAAGTACTAAGTTAATAAATCGATACTAACTTGCAGAATTAAAAAAAATATTTAATCTTATAAGAACTTATTGTTAAACTCACATTATTACATCACCAAAGGTAATAATAAACTGACTCCGAAGTATCGTTCGTGTAGTTGTACGTACAGTCTGTACAGGATGTATTTGATTAAAGTGTTATTAGAATAGCCTTGAACTTTATACTGTTTACTAGTCAATTACTCAATCAGGAACAAGTCTTAGTTTGATGTGACAAAATTTTTGGAGAGTCAGCAGATAAAAATAGGTTTCATAATCTTGGTTTTTCAAATTTAAAATTTCAAATTCAAAAACTTTTAACATTTTTAGACCAATTAAACGGCATAAATAACTGCAGTGCTTGCTAACTTTCTCAGATCTGTCAGACCTCACTTTGTTGGCCCAAAAGTTGACTGGTGGAGAATCGAAATTAACGTTAAGTTCGTGCACACACACTACTTTTGTTCGGTTTTTTTAACGATACCGGATTCGGAAGGTAAACAAGCAGTCGGATTTTGTGATGATTTTTTTTCTATTTATTACCAAAAAATACATTTATTAATATACGTATACGTATAAGGCATTGCTTAAAGCCACTAGTGTTAGAAATACGTCGCCTAAAGACACTAAAAGTGGAAATGGTGCGTTGCAAAAGTGAGTTTACCGGCCACCTTACCCTCTGAACCGGAACACGTCAACGGCAAGCACTTACAACTTAATCAGTAGTTAAGTCATGTACTTTTTTATTTTTTTCAGATGAGTTAGCTATTCCGGCTGCCAGAGCGTCACGGTTTGACATTCTCGTGTTCTTTGCTGAGGGTCCGTTAGATGCTAAACTTTCAGACGTGGCCTTAAATTCCAGCTATTAAATAACGGCTCACCAGTACCATCTATGGTATCTATACTTTGATCGTCTGTCTATTGGTTTGGAAAGAAGTATAGGCAGTAAGAATATAATCGAACGACAAAGCAGCAAAGATTGTTGTGAAAATAAAGAATATACACCAAATATAATTGACAAATCAAAAATTAAAAACATTTGACAATACACATTGTTTTTTCCCCGTGTTGGTCCGGGCTCCTTTGTAAAATAGCCATCTGCCTTCCTGCCAGACGTCTGTAAAGCTAGAAAGGTCAAGTCGGCAGAATCACTCGTATTATATTTCAAAATTTAGTGCTCATTTAGTGCTAATTTAGTGCTGATAACAGATATTTGGTGCTGTGATAGGAGGACTAAAAATAAGAACACTGCTAACTTTTCATTAAGCTAGCAGTGTACTAATCGTGACCGCGCTATGATACAGCGGCAGAATCATTCGTATTATATCTCAAAATTTAGTGCTCATTTAGTGCTAATTTAGTGCTGATAACAGATATTTGGTGCTGTGATAGGAGGACTAAAAATAAGAACACTGCTAACTTT
>NJDD01000567.1:35133-49562 GCA_002245505.1 Calephelis nemesis
GATATGAAAAAAAAATATATTTTTCAAAAATCTTTTGCTGTGCTGGCTGCACTAATTGAGCACTAAATTTTTACGACTTTCAATTCCATTAGTTTCCGTGTCAAAGTCTTTTTCTAGCTCTTAAGGCTGCTAGCGTAGTTATACTAGGTTATCTATACTTAAAAACTGAAAAAATTTTTTTTTGAAAAATCTGTTTTCTTGTACAGGCAGCACTAATTGAGCACTAAATTATTAGCTGATGTGCCTCTCGATCCAACTGTATCATAGCGCGGTCACGATTAGTACACTGCTAGCTTAATGAAAAGTTAGCACTGTTCTTATTTTTAGTCCTCCTATCACAGCACCAAATATCTGTTATCAGCACTAAATTAGCACTAAATGAGCACTAAATTTTGAAATATAATACGAGTGATTCTGCCGACTTGACCTTTCTAGCTTTACAGACGTTCCTGCCAGGCAGGTCTTAAAAGGCGAGCATAGGCTTACCGTCACTAACACCGTGACATCTGACTAGGCGCTAGAGTTTCTCAGCGACTCACCCGGATTGGTACCTATTCCTGCCGCCATAACGTCATGACGTATTCAGGTTCGGAGGGTAAGGTAGCCGGTAAACTAACTTTTGCTCGAGGCCTAACATCCCGACCTCAGGTTGGCAACGCATCATTACCACCTTAGGTGTCTCTAGGCGGCGAAATAAATGAAGTGCGGTAAAATGAGTCATTTGTATAGCGTAGTCTCAGTATATTTTATTGAAGCTTAGTGAAACTCAACACTGGTTTGATATTTTAAAATTATTTTTTCAAAAAAACAGGGTTTAAACAAAATTATAGAACATAGAAGTCGGTAGTATCATCAGTCAGTTCAAAAACCTAGTGTTATCAAATCTTACTTTTTAAAAAATGAAAATACGTTGCGAAGAAAAAGTTGGGCTGCTTTAACTGACAATTACTGCTAACACGGCACTGCTAACACAGCAGTATCGAACTCCTGCATTTTTTTATCATAATTATTAAACATTGTAATGCAATAATAATAAGACACTCACTTAATCTAAATAATTAATTAAATGCATTTCTTTAAAATGTACTATAATATAATATCATATGATATATTATAATATCATGAAATGTAGAATCATACTAATAATATATAATAATAATATTATAAAGAGGAAAACTTTGTTTGTTTGTTTGGTTGTAATGAATAAGCTCAAAAACTACTGGACCGATTTTAAAAATTCTTTCACCATTCGAAAGCTACATTATCCACGAGTGACATAGGCTTTATTTCATCCAAATCGGTTTAGTAGAAGCTAAGTTACGCAGGCGAAGCTGCGTGAAACTGCTAGTATTAAATAAAACAAGGCATTTTTTTGTGTTTTAGGAAGGCAAACAAGCAGACGGATTTCCTGTTGGTAAGAAATTCACGCCGCCTAGAGACACCAAAGGTGTTAATGGTGCATTGCCAACCTGAGCTCGGGATGTTAGGCCTCGAGCAAAAGTAAGTTTACCGGCTACCTTATCCTCCGAATCGTAACACGTCATGACGTTATGGCGGCAGGAATAGGTAAATCGGCCCACGATTTCGTAAAAACGTTGAGGTGACTTTTCGTGGTTAGGTGGTGTTAGTACTCAATATTTATTAAAAATGATTTTAGTAGATTTTGCATGAAAATTAACAAACATACTTAAAAAAATTATAAAATTGTTTTGGGTTCTGTGTTCAGACCCTTGCACACAATACTTAGCATTCATTGTTGTAACTTGTCACTATTTCTTTTTATTATCTACTCGTAATATAAATGAGTTACATAGTAGTTAGTTAAAAACATATATTGTTAAAATAATGCTTGTTCGTACATTGAAAATTCAATTCAAATCAACTAAATTTTAATAAACTCTTCAGAAATAGTGACATAAAGTATAGCTAGAGGTAAATATGTGTGTTACTATAATCACTATAAAAACAAATAAATAAAACAAAAAAATTGGTTCTTTTTTTTGTTTTATATAGTCACCTATGAAATCCAAAATTGTTAATGGTGGTTCATTAACGTAAGTAGAGAAAGTACAGTAGTACTATTTAAATTATGCGCTTTGGCTATATTCGTCAAGCTTCGGAAATTCGAATGTATTTTAAAGATATGTATACAGAGTTGTTATTACATACGAGTACTTAATCATTTCGCTTAAATTTAAATTAGGTCAGCCAATTTCAAATGAAAGTTTAAATTGTAAAATGAGTAAAAAGTGTAAAGTCGAAGCGCATAATTTAAATAGTAGTACTGTACAATCGTATGAATTCTAGTATTTATGCTACCTTACTATCCAAACTGGAATATAGCAATGGTGGATAATAACGTCATGTCAGCAAAAATAAAACGATGATGACAATCCGGGTGATAGATTTGACTTAAAATAACATTTGCCTTTAATTAATTTAATTCTCAAACATCGTTGATATAACCAAGTTCAATACAGCTATCTATTAAACCTATAACTTTGTTCCTTATTTTGTTTAATGTACTTGTATTTAGGTTACCAATTTTAAAAGTATCTAACAAATCTGTCATTTCTTCTGCTTTTGACAATGAATCTCTTACAATCGCTGACTCATTGGTTTCTCTTAGCACAGTATTTGCTGAAAATATGGCAAACCCAAGATACGCTTTGGAATATCTTTTTAAATCAACATCAAACATTTCTCTTGGGTAAAATTCGTTGATCATAATGCCATAATTGTTTAAACTGTTTTTTAACTGTTCATGATAATAGTCTATCCAGATATTGTATGATTCAGATCTTGTTTTAAAATCTGTGCAATTAAATATCAAATTTAAAACATCAGCTGCAGGTCGTGCCTCTCTTGATAGTTGATAATCTATTAGAATACATTCATATGGTACACCTTCCTGTAAACAAAATGAATTCTTAAAAAAATTTTATTTTCATGTTTAATAAACCTAGTTGAATAAAAATAATCTTAATTGTAAAATTTTCCCTTATTCAATTAACTGTATCCTGTAAATTGAGGAATCCAAACCCCGCGGAGAAACCAGATCCACATATGTAGACAAGAGAGGGCTTGTAATGCAAAGAGCTATTCATCTTTAACCTTAATTACTAAGGTGACAAAAAAATATGTGTGAAAATCTTTACATACAGATTGTATTTTAACAGATTTCATTGTAACTAAATAAAACACTTTCACGTTGTCATTTCAAAAGCACTTTCTGTATTTTTCAGATTTTCTGTGGTCTGGTGTTGATGTTGACCACATAAGGTTTAAGATAAGATTCCTGATTTCTTAAAAAAAGGAACGTTGGCCTGGATTGGATAAATGACGTTTAGCGATAAGGTTTTAATAAAGGTGAAACAAAGTAAATTGATTTTAAATTTAAATCACTTTATATTACTTAACTGTTTTCATTTAAAGAATACAAAACTGATCTGTATGGGTCTGCTAAACGGCTAGACTGATTTGATTAAAATCAAATTACAAACTTTAATTTAAAAAAATGGAACATGCATTATTATTACACAAGATTAATTATCAGCAAGGGTCGTTTTTTCACTAAATTCATGTCTCAAAAATATATTTATATCAAAATAAAAAAATAAAAATATGTATAATATGAAGGTTTTTTACTAACCGTTAATCTAAACAATACATTGTTAGTCCAACAATCACCATGAATAATTACTGAATGTTTTGATTTCTTATCAGCTTCGTTCAACTTTATCATTTCTTCAAAATGTTGCATAAATGACTGTTTGCAAATATTTCTGTATTTTAAGTCATCAAAAATTTTACAAAAGTCGTTACCAAAAGCTCCAAATAAGCTAGCATTTTTTATATTTTCCTCTACTTCATAAACACTTACTAATTTTGCACAATATTCATTATAAAGTTTTGGCCATTTGTCTTTAATAATATACGAAAAAGAATGATACATTGCGAGGTTTTTTAGCACTTGTTGTACTGCTTCGTGAGATAGGGGTTCAAACTTATCGAACATAATATAGTCTTTAGGTATATATTCTAAAAGGATCATTTCATTTGATCGATCTGAAATAGCGCCGTAACATTTTATCATTTTCAGCTTATCTTTTGCAGCAACTCCAAAATCTCTTTGTAATTGATCCATGGTTTTTAATACATCATTATACATTAATATCTCATTATTAAATGCTATATTAGACATATTGCTAATAGGATTTTCTGTTGAGTGCAGAAATGATGTGAGCTTAATAATTAGATTAAAAATATTGGTATTTTCATTATTTATTCTAGCAATTTTTATATCTGATAATATATTGTCTCCTGGTTTACCTAAAGGTTCAATTATCACTTCATTTTCACTAAGTTTTAATTCTTCTAAAACTTTACATAGTAATTGTATCTGTCGGGAACTAAACAGTTTCAAGTCTCCTTTCATATTAGACATATTTTTACCTTTATTTGCGTTGATTATTGATTATCACTCGTTATAAAAATCTTGTCTTAAAACTCGTCATGTGACAATGTAAAATTTTCAATTTATTGATAAAGTAACTTCTTCCTAAATAATTTACAATAGTCTTGATAGATACTATATGGATTTCTTAGTTCACTTTACTTTATTCAGATTTTATTTAACGAATTAAAATTTAATGTTATCATTCAGTTGCTCAGTTACTCACAATTACTTAAGACGCTGATTTACAACGCTAGGCAAAGTACGAGTGTAACGAGTTAATACGTGTAATGTCTATAAATAGGTATAAGTGAGTGTCCATGAACCTGATAGCTGAACAGATACGTTCTCATTTAACATGATTTACTCATAACTGATAAGCACTTTTTAAATATTTTTGTAATAATTGACGACAAACTTATTTTGTCCAATATTTATTTAATACATAATTTATAAAGTTGGTTATTTATTTCGCAGAACAAAATGCAACACATAAGTTTATTTGTAAATTTTCACAATTTCTTTTATTAGAAAATGAGCATGATGGACAAATTCTAAAGGTTTTATGGAAAAATACAAGTGTTTAGTTATATAGAAAGTGATATGGAAATCAACCTCTGTATGTTAAACTAACAGGGGATGCCACTCACAGGCGTTCTCCTTTGCCAAAGGTACGAGACGCTTATATAAAACTAGTTGCCGTAAGGTAAGCACCTTTTGTCTTGTCATCAAACGCTCCAACAAAAACCATCGTCTTCGATGTCATCGAATCGTCTCCAACAATAAACGCTCAGGTATAGTAGTTTTCGATGTAAAAAAATATTCAAAGAATCCAATTGATTAAAGCATAGATTTACTTTAACCTGTGATTATTGTTTTGTTTAAATTTCACTAAACAATGCACTAAATTTGAAATAAAAACAATAAATAAAACTATTGCACAGTTTTGTCAACAAATTATAATTGGACTAATTGGGGGTAAATTTCAAAAAAAAAACAATGAGCTCAAAACTGCCAAAAAACTGAAAAGGCATTAAAAGTAGAATATAAGACTAAATAATAAAGCAGGGTCTATTCTCTAATTTTAATTTCATTTCAATTCATAAAATGTTATTGATCGTGTCTATTATCTCATACATCTCCATTTATATTAATAACTAGCTGCTCCCGCGAACTTCGTTCCGCCCGTTCAGTTTGTAGAGGAAAAATTAAAATGTTGTTTTTCCCAGTTTCCTCACAATTGAACAGGATAAAAAGTATCCTATGTCCTTTTTCCGGTTTTAAGTTACCTCCCTACCAATTTTCAGCCTAATCGGTTTAGCCGTTCTTGAGTTATAAATAGTGTAACTAACACGACTTTCTTTTGTATATATAGATAAAGCGGTTTGCATTTTTGAGTTTTTGAAATATTATTACGAAATAACTCAGTCTACTGAACCTGTTCGAAAAATATCTTGACAATAGTTAATTAACGATTTATTATTTACGAGAAAAACGGGATCCCAAATAAAACTTCTATAGTAAAAGTAAGCTATAAAATGTCTTACATCGCGTAAGCTTGTGCATCGTTCATCGTGCAAAGTAGCGAAAACCGTTGGGTGAAAAAGAATCTTGTACTAAAATTTACAAAGAACTACGCAACGCTATATATCTAAATATTATAGTTAAGGTATTATAACTACTTTTCACATTTCAAAGGTTGATAGAAATGTCGACCACATTCGTTAAGAAAAAAAAACACTTATAAAAAAGTCTCATTTGGCGATAAAAACCCGTAAAACTTCAAATATTGTAAAGAATTTTGACCTTACGCATTATACGCAAAACTCGTGCTTCGTTTACACGCAATCAAACTGTTAACAAAGTGTATTAGTCCAGGCGTTCTAGACATCTACCACATTACACAGATAGAAACACAGACACATAAATAGACCAGTACCTACTCACGTTAAACTAACAACACTCCTTTGTTTTTGCGTCGGGGTTGAAGTATCCTTTGAGTTAATTGTCTCAACTAAGAATAGGGTCGCCGAAGATCGGATGTAACATGATACCGGATATGACGTAAAGCAGGATGCTGAGTAAAAAGTTATTACAAAGATATGTTTTGTTAATGACATTGTTGAAATCGCCGTTTTTGCTGACCCTCCTCGTATAATGTGATTGGGGATGCGATGAGTAGGATATGTGAGATGGGGCTTTAAAACAATCTTCAACAAATCTGATCTTTCCTTCAAAATTTTGCCTTTTTTTTATTACATTTTAAGTTAAATTTTGCGTGCAACTATTTAATACATTCAATACAATAAAATTGTTATACTTGGTTTAGGTCCAGGAAGTCTGCAGCTTAAGATTCGGACCTACCCTCTGTTTTCTAACATCGGGTAAAAATGCATATTAAAGGATTCATAAAATAATTAAGCGGTTCTCAAATATTAATATCTAAATCCAACTAAACATTGCTAAAAAAAATAAAACATAAAGTTAATTAAATTTTATAATGTTAATTTCTCGATCACGTCAAAATGCCTTAGCTAATCTACATACCATTGGGTATAAGGATTTGATATAAAGATTGGGTATAAAGATTTGGAACCACTTGAATTACTTCTCACTATGAAAAAAATACTAATATCATAGGAAAGCAATCGGATGGTAAAATTGTTAACTTTCAACTAATAAATGAGCGAGTAAGTAGTACCTTTCAACGTGAAAACTTATATGATTAAAATTATTAACGGAGATATTTGATATTATGTAAAGTTTTTAATTATCATCATCATTATTAGTGCAGGCAAAGCAGGAAACAGCAAATGGAAAACAAATTAAATACCTATAAAAATGCTTGCTAGATGCATAAAAGTACCTGTGAGATATTTCGTTTGCGTACTTTGGGTTTAAAGATTTACCTTTCGCATTTCGAAGACACTTAAAATTACGATACTATGGATTAAAATATAGCAGTGAAATTCTTCCCTTTTTTATTGATTACGTCAAAGAAGCTACAACAATCAACTAGAATAAAAAATATGAAACATGAACAAATGATTTTTTTATTTCATTCTTGGATCTTATTTTACGAGTATTGATTCAAGACTAATTATGCAAACCAGTAAGTTTAGTTTTTTATGATACGTTGTACTTGCCGAGTTGTAATCAATCACCTTTTTGTATACCTGCACTTTATAAATCGATTCCTCCGAAAGGAGGCTACAAGTTACATTGTTTACATAAGAGAGTGTGTGGAAGAGTTTCGCAGCGACTCACCCGGATTGGTACAACCGCCTTACCTATTCCTTCCACCATAACGTCATGACGTGTTCCGGTTTGGAGGGTAAGGTAGCCGGTAAACTTAATTTTGCTCGAGGCCTAACATCCCGTTCTCAGGTTGGCAACGCACCATTACCGCCTTTGGTGTCTCTAGGCGGCGTAAATTCTTACCATCAGGAAATCCGTCAGCTTGTTTATTTTCCAATTTCATAAAAAAAGTATGGTAACTGATTTAATTGTCATATTTTTCCCAGTATTGGTCCAGGCTTCTTTGCAGACTAGTCCATCTGCCTTCCTTCCAGGCAGCTTGTAAAAGGCGAGCATAAGCTTACCGTCAGTAACATCGTTTCATCTGTATAGGTGGTAGAGTTTTGCATCAAATCGCCCAGATTGGTACCACCGCATTACCTATTCCTGACGCCATAACGTCAGTGCTTACCGTTGACGTGTTACAGTTCGGAGGATGAGGTTGTCAGTAAACTTACTATTGCCCGAGGCCTAACATCCCGGTCTCAGGCTGGCAACGCACCATTATTAACTTTGGTGTCTCCTGGCGGCGTGAATTTTTTATTATCAGGAAATCTGTCTGCTTGTTTATATTCCAATATCATAAAAGAGTGTGAACCGATTTCAAATACCAGTTTTTTATATATAAAGAGCGTACATGCATCTGAGGTAGTCTCATTACCACCAAGTTTGAACTTTATTGTGGAATTTTAGGGAAATTAAGAATAAAAAATCAACTTTTTGTGTATTTAAAAAGAGTACTTTCAAATTAATGTTGATTACATTTAAATTTTCACAAACTTATAAAGACAGAAATTTGTAACTTCGTTTAGTCTTCATCAGAATAATATTTACGCCGTTTCTTTATACCTGTAAAAAATAGCATACACATGCACTAAGTTCCTTACGTGATAAACAGAGAGTATCAAGAGCTAAATGTCACCATAATGGGAGATAAACACAAAATCGCACTATATATCTTGCATTGCAAATAGATATTTATTTTAGTTGTACGATTTTGCGTTGCCATCTCAAAGTTGAAATGATAAAGCTTCTTGAGAATTAAGTCTCGAGTTTTTTTGAAACAGTTGTCAACAAGCAGTGTTTATCTTCCACATTCCAAGCCCGAATTCTAGCTTTCTTCGGACACGTTACGCGGCAGGTAGATACCTCAATGAAACTTCTGATTCAGTGGATGGTCGAAAGCACAACGCTCCGAAGAGCTTGCGAGATCAACCAAGTCAAGGTTCTTTTTAGCAGTCTCCTTCACCAATCCGTCAGGAAGGCATCCATTTCCAAGGTATGACAACGGGTCGTCAAGTTTGCCACTAATATCGTCAACTGACGGCGTCGACTACTTGCCCAAGAGTGTAGCAACAGAAGAGAAAAATACTTTTTGTTGTAGGTAGGAAAATATGCAATCAACAATGACACAAAGCCAGTATCCATTACAATGGCCTACAAAAATAAATTTTTGGATTGGTGCATCTCTCTTCGCATCTGTAATCGGTAAAGTAGGTAGTATGAATTACATTGTTGGTACTAGATGTCAGATAACAGCTCTAGTTTACCTACAACTGGTTTTATTAAAAATCAGTCCGTATTACAATTACTTTTAAGACATCAATTGTATAAATTACTTAGGACAATCTCACTCAAGAAAATCAATCAAAAAAAATTCTTGATTTGTAATTTAAAAATAAATTCATACTTTCTCTAAATTTGTATGTGTGTCTGTGTGTGTGAGTGTGTGTTTTAGGGTGCAAGCCAACTGTTTGCCTATCAAACAACGCGTAATGACATCTGTCACTTACACCGTGATCACGAATAGTTGGCAGAGATTTAGCTATCACAAATCTCTTCTATCTAACCGTGTCACGGTTAAGTCTCATCGTCTTACCTATTCCTGCTATCATTAGTCAGTGCTTGTTACTTTGACTTAAAGTGTCCTGGTCCTACTTTAAAAAAGCACCATTGGTGGCATAAAATAAGTGATTGATAACAAGTGATATCTTACCATCATCATCAGTAGAACAGTTCGCATCTTTCATGATATTGGAAACAAACAAGCAAACGGATTTCCTAAAGGCAACAAATCCACGCCGCCTAGTGACACCAAAGGTGGTAATGGTGCGTTGCTAACTTGAGGCCACGATGTTTTCCTTTTTTAGATTTTGGTTTGGTATTTTTTAGGAAAACCAAACGTGTTTGTTCTATTTCGGTACATGAAATTTTATTAGCAGATAAAAGAAACTAAGTAAGATTATACCTACCATGACTGTAGCAGGCCATTTTCGTACAGTAAGACAGTCCGTCGGCTCCACAGACGCACTTATTGCAGGACAATTTAAACGTTGTGAACGGTTCGCATTGAGAAATATTGGCTAAAAATAAATCAACAAGTCGAATGAAATGAATTATATATTTTTTATATTTCCCTGTGTTAGTGCAGTTACCCTGAGTAGAACAAAGTATCTACCTCTTTCCCGAGCGAGCGTGAAATCAATTTAGGATCATTACTCAGACCAATGGTGTTTGACGGCTCCTGACCCTCTGCTTCACCTTTTTTCTGCAGTTATAATAATAGTACCATGTTTCGGTACAGAGGCTAAGCGAGGCGGTAGACAGTATCTTCTTGCCCATACCCCCGAAGAGGTAGGCAGAGCTTCAACCAGGGCACCCAAGACTAGCCGAAGGCACTAATTCCTATAATGTTTTAGGTGGCAAGCCTATCTCCAAAAGGGCACATACCGTTGTACGTTAGGCACCGTTATTTGTATGAGAAAATACCCAAATACTCTTTTTTTTATGCCTAACCCGGGGATCGAACCCAGGAACTTGGGGCCGATACAGGATCGCTAGACTACAGAAGCTGGGAGGCAGACTTGCTCAAGGCGGATAAGGCGGATAACACACTGCAACGGACGCCACTCTAGTGTGCGACAATACTAATATTAACTTTGTACTGAAAATTCTTGATTTACATATAACCGCACGATGCAATACACTGCCAACGCATCCCCATGCTGCAATTTTTCAAGGTAAAAATCTGCATCTCATTCCCCGTGTTGGTCCGGGCTCCTTTGTAGAATAGACCATCTGCCTTCCTGCCAGGCAGCTCGTTAAAGGCGAGCATAGGCTTACCGTCACTAACACCGTGACATCCGACTAGGTGGTAGAGTTTCGCAGCGACTCGCCCGGATTGGTACCACCGCCTTACCTATTCCTGCCGCCGTAACATCATGACGTGTTCCGGTTCGGAGGGTAAGTTAGCCGGTAAACTTACTTTTGCTTGAGGCCTAGCATCCCGGCATCAGGTTGGCAACTTACCATTACCACCTTTGGTGTCTCTAAGCGGCGTGAATTTCTTACTATCAGGAAATCCGTCTGCTTGTTTGCCTTCCATTAAAAAAATACAAGGACGAAATTGCAGGCAACGCCATGCAGTCGAAATAAGACTACGCAAAATCTCTGTTTAACGCCAACTGACCGCTTTCGTGACACAGTGAGATCCGAGAAAGAGAAGGATTGGAAGAAAATATTGTAGCTGAAATGAGAAAGGTCATTTCTCGCTTGTTCGTTCCTGTAAAAAAATTACAGACAAAATGTTTAAAAAGCATAGATATACTCTAAAAACAGATATAAGCCTATGTGAGTGAACCTGGGGAGTCTTAGGTGGATTGGAATAGTCTCGGAAACCGGCGTATTTTATGAAAAGGGTAATAAACGTGGAGGAAGTCAGGCAGTTCTGCAAAGGTAGTAACAATGGGACTTGAAACTCTCTGCTTGCCAAGTAAGGGACTTGACTTGAAGTTTTAGAAGATTAGTAGGTTATAATATCGCCTAAGTAATCGCCTCTGTGGTCTAGCAGTCCGGCGTCGGACTTGATTTCTTGAGTTCCCTGTCTCGATCCCGGGTTCGGGCAATAAAAAAATTAGAAAATGTATATCTTAAATTTTCTAATAAACAACGTTTTCCGGTTTGCGATATTACCTATCACATTGTGGGAATTAGCGTTTTCGGCTAGTTGTGGTTGTGCCTAGCTCTTGAGGATATGAGCGTATAGATAGGTACTCAATTATAGTAAATAATTGACTGGTTACTGATCTACCGTTGCTTCTATCTTAGCTATGTTATTGAAATTGACCGTACATTTTGGTCAAACCTATTTTCGTACAATGTTTTTATTATGATCTATTTTTTAGTAAGGTATTTTCCTTTTATTTTTTTCTGTTTTATTTTAAAAGTTAGATAATTAACGCTTGTTGTCGACAGTTTAAAAAAATATTATCACTAATAAATACTTTGTCATCGTGATATTTATTTCTTTATCGATAACACATTATAATTTTTTATTATACTAACAATGACTTTATATAGACATGGAGGAATTAAACCAATTTAGTGATAAATGGCGTTAACGTCACCTTTTTATGATATTGGAAGGCAAACAAGCTGACGGATTTTCTGATGGTACACAATTATACTTTTTGTTCGGTTTAAATTCGATAACACTTTCCATTTCTGAAAAAAATTAAAAAAAAAATTGAAATATTTATCCGATACAAAATACAAAATGCATGGTCATAACGTAAACTTCTGAACTGATCTTTTATCGTTTACATCAATATGTTTGTGTGTATCAAATGCATGGTAGTGTAGATAATGTTTTATTTATTGATTTAATGTACTTTATAAGCATTGTTATTGAAAAATATATGCGTTCTGCACTTTCTCTACACATGAACTTTATGTGTGCCAAATTTAATGATCCTGCCTCCGCGTAATTTTCTTAAAAATGGGTCCAAAGTTTTGGCATAACGTATTAATATATAAATGATTACAAAAGTGAACACTACAATTTGGCAACTATATTTAAAATGCATTACCGTTTCATCCTTTACCCCCTTATATTAAAAGGGGTTTGAATCTTTGTGGCTTAGTCAACCGCCTTTAGGATACTTTACCTTGGGATAAATTAATCCTAATACTTTTTTGTTTGTACAAGTCCCCCCTAATAAATATTTGTAGGAATTATCGTGCGCCGCCATTTTGAACACTAAATGGCGGCCAAGCACTAAGACAGGCTTCATACAAAAAAGTTCAATCCTTTTTAGCCGTTCCTTTCCCTTACCTAACCTATTTTTATTGTATATGCGAATTGAAATTAATTGGCCTGATATGTATAGTATAATATACCTACATGACGTGTGGATTATTTTTATTAAAATAAGGAAAAGTTACATCTTTTAAAGCGTCTTCAAAAAGTACCTAGGAGGTTATCAATTTATTCGTATTTTTTTATTTCTTTTAGGCAACTATTCCGCTCATTACGAAATTTGCATTTTGATATGGTCTAGTGGTTTTTGTTTCGAAAGATGCTCATAATTCCGATGTGGTTTCATATGAAGTTCCTAATATGATTTATATAAGATAATTCATATTTTTTCTGTAATTAAGTATCTTCACACCCGTATGGCCGAAGGCAGAAGCACAACCAGGGTACCCACGCCTAGTCGAAGTAACTGCGTCTCCCAATGTGATAAGCCAGCCGGGCACACTTCCAATTATGAGTAACCTTTTTTCAGAAAATTGGAGAGATCACATTTTTGTTTTGTTGCCCGACCTGGGAATAGAGGCCAAGACCTCCTGAAGTCAAGTCCTACACATGGACCGCTAGAACTCAAAGGCGATATTTTTCTGTACGTTGATGATTCGGTAATAAAATGGAAGCGGGTTATTCACAATTTAATGATGAAATAACAGTACTGTCGAAACAGCTTTTCAAGCATTTTTAAGATTCCAAAATTTTTTTAGTCATCGGTTTGACCACCTCGTTGGTCAGTGGCTAGTGTACACGCCAACCGCGAGTCTAGGGTTCGATTCCCGACGGGGCAGGCATTTGTGTGATGAACATTTATATGTCTGTTTTTAAGGGTCTGCGCGTATATTAAATTCTGGTATCTATCTAAGTAAATCTATTTATAATTATCGTTGACTAACACCCATAACACAAGCATATAATTTGCTTACTTTGGGTATACATTCAATTTGTATGACTTGTCCAGAGCATTTATTTATTTATGAAAAGCAGAATTTCTTTAAACACTGTAGCAAAAAAAAAAATAACCCCAGCCAGCAATATATAAAAATATTATCTAATTGCTATAAATAAAGTATGTTATGACTAATATTAAAGACTAGTCATCGTGAAATTTGGTTGTTACAGATAAAACATTTCTTATCAGTTTCAAAGAATTACTAATAGTTCGAACGTAGTTGCTAAACTAATAAGTCAACAATGATAATAATGTAATATCAACAATGATCAATTATACTAACTAATTCCTATGTCTTATAAATAATTAACATCCCTGGACAACAATTTACTCGAATTGAATCTAACCCCAAAGTAAGCAAATTATATGCTTGTGTTATGAGTGTTAGTCAACGATGCCAATATATAGAAATACAGAATACTTAAATAGATACCAGAAAAAATTTAATAAACACCCAGACCCGGAAATGCAAACATCTAAATGTTCATCACAAAAATGCCTGCCCTCGTCGGGAATCGAACCCTAGCTTCGCGCCAAGTCGATGCGGTTACTGGTTAGGCGTGTGCTCTAGCCACTCGACCAACGAGACAGTCTACTAAAATCTAAATAATAATTAATGATTCAACTTCATAATTGCG
>NJDD01000567.1:52307-79900 GCA_002245505.1 Calephelis nemesis
ACACACACACACACACACACACACACACACAAACCACCTAGTCAGATGTCACAGTGCTAGTGACCGTAAGCCTATGCTCACCTTTTACGAGCTGACCGGCACCGGAAGCCATATGGTCTATTCTGCAAAGGAGCCCGGACCAACGCGGGGCAAAAAATAAATCATGTTTACTATTTCTAAAAGACGTCGATAGAGTTTACCAACAGGTGGGTCTTAAGATGAACTTGGACAAGACGAAAGTCATTTCCAACGTTCATATTGTACCTATACCAATTCAAGTTAGGAACTCAATTCGTGAAGTTATTGATACCTAGGTCAAGCTGTTCAGTTATGTAAATCCAACTTTAAGAAAGAGGTCGACCGCCGAGTCCAACTCGGATGGGCAGCGTTCGGGAAGCAAAAGGGTATCTTGTCCAAATTACCGCATTGTCTAAAGTCGAAAGTCTTCGAACAGTGTGTGTTACCGGTGATGACATATGGAACTGAGACCTGGCCGTTAATTGTGGGCCTCTTAAATAAGCTCAGATTCGCTCACTGTGCTATGGAGACAGCTATGTTTGGTGTTTCTCTGCGATATATGATCCGTAAATCGGTGATCCGTAATCGTAGCCGACACATTTCAGAGCGTTAGCAAGCTGAAGCAGGCCACATTGCTCGCAGAATTGACAACCGATGAGAAAGGTTCTCGAGTGGCGACCCGCACCGGAGGACGTAGTGTTGGACTTAGACGACCTCCCACTCGGTGGACTGGTGATCTGGTCAAAGTCGCGGGGAGTCGCTGGGACGTCCTCCGGCCGATGATGAGGATGATGATGAAAGTAGTTAGTAGGATCCAATTTCCTATCACGGCATCCACGAACCTGTTACTGATGAAGGCTGCTATTGCTATTTACCACGTATCTCTCTTCTCTCTCTCTCTCTCTCTGATTCTCTCTGATCGACAACTTTGATTTAGGAGTATTGGTGCCGAAATCAGAAATCCCGACTTATCGAAATTGGTCTCAAATCTCCTTAGCATCCCTAGTATATTGCAATTATATTTAAGCTAGATTTGTCTGCGGTTTCGAAACTCTTTCGAAACGGCTTGACCGATTTTCGTGAAATTTTGTGAGCATATTAAGTAGGTCTTAGAATCGGCCAACATCTATTGTTCATACCCCTAAGTGACAAGGGTGAATCACCCCAATTCTTTTTACTAAAATCTCATAAAAAATTAGCAGAACAACATGTGCCGGACTCCCCTTGTTGGTCAGGGCTCCTTTGCATGATAGACCATCTGCCTTTTTGCCAGGCAGCTCGTAAAAGGCGAGCTAGTATTACCGTCACTATCACCGTGACATCTGATTAGATATAAGAGTTTCGCAGTGGGTACCACCGTCTTACCTATTCCTGCCACCATAACGTCATGACGTGTTTCGGTTCGGAGGGTAAGGTAGCCGGTAAACTTACTTTTGTTCGAGGCCTTACATCCCGGGCTCAGGTTGACAACGCACCATTACCTGTCTCTAGGTTTCAGGAATTTCTTGTCATCAGGAAATCCGCCTGCTTCTTTGCCTTACAATATTATAAATATATAAAATTTCCCTTACCACAATTCTCATGAAATTTTGATATATATTTGATACATATTGAGATGGTCTAAGAATCGGCTAATATCTATTTTTTGCTAGCCTAAGTAATGAAGGTGAATTACTTTTTAATACAAAGAAATAAACAAACAAACCGGTTGTGAGGGTGAATGTATGGATTTTTGTTAATTTCACGCGAGAGCCTCTACATTGATTTAGATTAAAATTAACAGTTGTATCGACCCATACCACAAAAAGAGTTATATCTGCTAAATTGTTTCTTTTCAGTACAGCACTCAAAATTTTACAGACCTTAAAATATTTTTATTTCCTTTCATATCGAATGTTTTAGAGTTACACTTACTTTAAATAAAGTGTTTTTCAACTATAAAAAAATATATTTAACACTACTTTTTGGATTTTGAATATTACGAATTTAATTAAATTGCGTTATTTTATTCACATATAACTGTTTACTGGAAAGACGGCGTCTATTTTTGGTTAAGTATAATCATAGAACTATTTTCTTGGTAATCAGACTTACAAAAATCAGTTTTATAGTATTACTAGCGACACGCCCCGGCTTCGCGCGGGTAAAATATACACAATGTAAACCTTCCTCTCTAATAACTTTATCTATAAAAAATAACCAACAAAATCCGTTGAGTGATTTTAAAAATTTAAGCATACAACGGGATATAGGGACAGAGGAAGCGACGTTGTTTTGTACAATGTAGTGATTTACCCTTACTTTTGGAAAAAAATAACGAATTTACAATTAATTGTTTGTAACATATGAACCTTAAGCATGCCACATTCATAAACAATGTTTATGTTTATTTCAAGTAACTAACAAAAACTGTACGTAGTTGTTTTAAGTTTTTTAAAATATTTTTTTAATGGAACACTTAAATGAAACTATTACATTACAAAATAGAAGTGACAGACACAAAAAGCAAGTATAAAAAATAACTCATTCAATGAAAGAAAGAAAATTACTTACTAAACAAAATGATGAACTAATGCGTTCATGTTTGTTTTTAAAACTTTTTTAACCCTAGAATACTAAACTATCGTAAAAATTACGACGGCAAAACAACGATTTTCGAAAAAACAATGTTCGCGTCGTTCCCGCGCCCCCCGCTTCCCAGTACCTTCTTCATATGTTCGGACAGTGTGCCACATGCTATCATTATGGTCATGGGTCATTTGTGCATTCAGATACAGCAGAGGTGTCGTAAAATTTACGAATGTTTAGTGTTTACGTCACTGTTGATGTATATAGTAATTTTACTTGGCTTTATCATTTATTTGCAATAATTTGATATAGATTTCACTTTATTTTGTGTATTATGTTTAAAGAAGCAAATTAAGAAAAATAAGCGCCTTTTGTCCATCGAAATCAAGAAAAATGACAACAAACTTTTGCATGAAATGCAAAAGAGCCATATGTAGGGCGCATAACATGAACATATTGTGTCCTAACTGAGTATAGTAAGTTAATTATTTTATTTTTATTTTAATGTTACTATCTCTTAAACCCAAAGAATAATAATAGAACTTCTAAAACAATAAAACTTTTGATTATATTGTATAATATTGTTTCATTTAAACGTCGTATTTTTTACGAATGTTTTGTAAAAATGTTACTCGTAGGATAGTTTAGTAATCTAGGGTTAAATTAACCAAGTTAGAAAATGAACAGCGATACGAGCTAAGCACTCAAAAAAGGGCGTAAGTGACAATGCAACCGGTGCACGCGATTCCAGTGCTTGCTTCTTTCCTATAACGGTAGAAATATATAATTTGTCGCTTTTATCGCCGCAAGAATATCGGAATCGTCGTTTTAGTTCACAAATATCGTATCAGGAATGTGCATAAAATAAATACACCAAAATTTGTCAAAAAATCCTTATTAAAATTGAAAAATAAAACAAGATTTGATAAATGTCGATAATATGTAACCTTTTTCGTCGCAATTATACATTAAAGTTACGCATAAACTATAAATTCTAGAAAGTTTATATAAGTTGGCATTCCGAACCCGTGGAAACTAGTATTTTTATAAATAAAAAAGTAATCTTGTTGGTAAGTTGTGTTACAAGATTAGGAGCTATATTGCTTTGTGTCCACTTTATGGACACATTACGATGGTTAGCGGGTACATCCTCGTAGATAAGTGAAAATAGCTCGCATTTGTCGAAAATTACGGTTAAACCGCCGACGTTTGAATACATCCTGTAGATAACGTGACTGGGCTACATACGACGTATCTTAAACTTTATATTACATTTTCACTATAAGATTAAATGACTTTGACTCTCGTAATGGACTTGTAAAAAAAGGAAGTGCGAACTTTTATGTTTAAAACTTCGCAAATTATGAATAGTTTGGATAAATCTAATTTGATTTGTAAGCCTTTTGTAAATAATAAAATAATTCAATGTATTTCTCAATAATTAACAAATCTGAATATTTAAAGCATTTAAAAAAAAATTGTGTGTGTACACGCGTTAGAAGTTATACTTCTTCGGCGTAATAAGATAAAAATCTTTTTAAAAATTTTATCTTTTGCCTTATTTTACATTTGTTGACAAAATGACACTAACCATAGAAATAAAGAAATATTGTGAATACAGTTGTCAGTTCTCACGCAAACATACGTAGATGTCCTTTCTTTTACTTTGTTGGTACCTTTTTTTGAAAAACTAAAATGTTATCTATAGCTAACTTCATCATGTCGGTTTTTCGTGACGGTGTGCGCGCGCATGGTAAAAATTTACCTTCATAATTTTTTCCTAACGCGCCAAGAGAAGTACCTATAACTTCAAAAATGCAATTTCGTTAAAATGTCATCCAAGTGTACAAAGAGATACAGAACCTCCTGTTTCATGGATTCGTTCGTTTCGACATGTTTATGTCTTAACGTCATTTAATAGCCGCGTTGCACGTATTTATAGTGACGTATTGAATTATATTAAGAAAATGGGCGGCATTGCTGCTCAAAACTTTTAAAACATATTGATCCGGAACAAAAAAAAAGTATTAAAATAATAATACCATATTATGTCTAATTCCACCGAAGTTTTCATTCGTAACTTTTATGTACAAAATGGCGATTCGCTAAAAAGTGTATTTCCTGTACGTTGATATAGTACCTACACTCGTCACTTACCTGTACATAATATATGTCTCTACCTTCTAATCTAAGCCACGTTTCATTGAAATAGGTTAAGTGCAAGCGAAATTTAATTGAAGAAAATAAATCCAGTACGAGGAAAATCATGTGCCTTGAAATTTATAATTTATGGAATTCCGCTCTAAATGCTTTGCCAAAAACCTGTGCATTTTATAAGGTAATTAGCTTTAGCTGGCTCTTCCGTAATACTTTAGCAAATATAAAAACGCCTGTTCATTTCAACTTAGCAAAACGATGAAAAAGGGTTTTACGAAATTGTGAACGAACATTTTAAGGTGCACCTTAATGAATTTAAATTTTGTTTAATAGCATTACTTTATTCACCAAATTCAAAAGTCCTTAGATTCTATTCATATATCAATTCGTTTTAATCATTTTAAGAACATTTACAAGAAGAACTTAAAAACTAACAGCGTATTCGTTAAATACTGTAACCCAAGTAGTAAAGCTGACAGTTTTTGGAGTGAACTTCTTTAACAGCGTTGCGCACTTTTTTGGAATTGGTAACAACTTCTAAAATCGTATAAGAACACGTGACCTGATTGAAAATTCGTAAGACGGATAGAGAGTAAACAGCCGGCGCGACGTAGGAAAAGAAGTATCCTCCTCTCTTTCTTCTTGGTTTCTTGAAGACCAATTCTTTAGGAAACTTTCTATTTATTTACACATCAGGTGCAGCACGAAGTCCATAAAATCGTGGTTTTCGTTTGTTGTAGTAAAGAAGAAAAGTTACTCCACTTTTTTGTACAGTAGTACCTACCGAAAAAAAACTAGTACACGGGCTTTCTTGTGATAAATTACTCGTCGCCTATACACTAGAAAGATACATACATACATACATACATATCTTCACGCCAAGTCCCTTACGGGGTAGGCAGAGTATCGAGTGCCAGACCTCACGATCCTGACAAACCTGTCTTGCTTCCTTCACATTCATTATCCTTTCCATACAAACACGCCGGTTTCGGAGACTCTTGACACCACCCTCGGATAATATCCGATTGATCTGATCGTGAAATGTCAGCCTTGGTCTCCCCGGGTACCTACATCCATCCACATTCGCATTGTATATCTGCTTTGCCAATCTTTCATCTGTCATTCTTTTCACATGACCGAACCAGCGGAGCATGCCCTTTCGCATTTTAACACCAACACTTTCTTTCAATCCCACTCTTTCTCGGATCTCACTGTTACGAATGCGGTCAGCGAGCGTTACACCACAGATTTCCGTAGTGCTCTCATTTAGACCGCATTTATCCTACTTTCATGATCTTTCTGATATACCCAACTATCGCTTCCAAACAATAACGTTGGGATAAGGTGTAAATGTAACTAATGCTGGGATACGGTTGTTGTTTCTTAGACTACGATACCCTAAAAGCTGGAATTCCGACCATCTAGACAAATCCGAACACAAACACCTGCAGTATCTTTTTAGTGATGTTCATTGGGTAAAGCGTACATCAAATAGCTGTCAAATGACAAGTTTTGTATTTGCTATCGTCATTGTATTTCTGTTGGTCACAGGAGATACATAGTTAATATAAAACACGTCATTTGTCAGCTATTTGATGTACATTTTAACCAATGATCTTAAAACGAGACAGAATAGCCCCTCTGGTCTAACTTACGACACTAATGAAAATTAAAATCTTAGGATATGATATACTAGAATTAAAAAAAAAATATATTCACATGGACCATTCAAGTCGTATTTGTGCGCGTCGACATTTGTATAAACTACCATCGCGATCGGAGCGGAATTGCGGCCACATACGGAGATGATCCGGCGGAGAGCCTCCTAGATCATCCTATAATGCTTATGGTGCTATCTAATCATTCCTGGATTGGAGGTCTTCTGCTATCACATGCCCTAACTTATTCAACCAGTTTAAACAACAAAATAGCTCAAAACATTGTGGCACTGAAATCCACATTTTGTCAGTCTAGTAGGTCAAGGATTAAATAAGAATTTAGGAGAGCGCATCACGAAATGAAACATTTAGTGCTTGCCGTATTCTTGGCTGCTTTACATTTCCAAAAACATTACGTTACATAACATGGATATAACTTATATTTCACTAAATTATATCAACTTCAATTAGTTACCCACACATAGAGCAAAAAAGTGCCAAAAAGGGAGCTCATTAGCCTACGCTGTTTTGTTCACATAATATTAATATAACACAAAATAAGAAGCATTTAATTCCATGCAATTTTTTGCGAATAATTCACATTTTTTTAATTTTGATTTTCATACAATCTATTTATAACAATTCAATTGATTATTTTCCTTAATTTTATTTTATTTGGAGTATCATTAATTATGTAATGACATTTATACTGATATAACGTTTATGATTTATATAGGGCTTTGATAAATTATAAAATACATCTACACACACACATTCTTATTTTTGTTTTGCTTAAATCCCGCTCAAGTTGAAGCCGCGAAAGGCTTCTATTTATCCATTTCTTTAGCTACAGTCATTCTGAGCGAACCTGCTGTTTTTTGATGTCCACTTCACATTTAACATATTTTCTAGCAAACTGACGTTCAACAACTAGATCTTTCCATAAAGTGCCCTCGTGTGTTCACCTGTTGTCTTGTAGTCGTATTACATGTCCGGCCATCTGAACGTTAACTTTTATTACTAGATTTTTTTTGTAATACTGGAAGGCAAACAAGCAGAAGAAATTCCTGATGATTAGAAATTCGCGCCACCTAGAGACAGCAAAGTTGGTAATGGTGCGTCGCCAACCTGAGTCCGGGACGTTAGGCCTCTAGCAAAAATAAGTTTACCAACTACCTTATCTTCCAAACTGGAACAGGTCAATGGTCATTGGCGTTGTGGTGGCAGGATTAGGTAAGGCGGTGGTACCAATCCGGGTGAATCGCTGCAAAACGCTACGACCTAGTCATATGTCACGGAGATAGAGTGGGTAATCCTATGCTCCCCCTTAACATGCTGCCTGGCAGAGGCCCCAAGGAGCATACTACGATTATTATAAGACAGCAATAAAACAGTTGTCAGCTTATGCAAAGTAATATCACTTCATAACGATGAATCGCACTACTGGAAAAATCCAGTAATCTAAATTACTAAAACTAGCAGGGCCTCGAATTCAATTTAGTTTGAAATGTAAAATTAACTGTCTGTTTTAATTATAATCATCTGGGAGTTTTCTAAAATTAAAAACATTTGTTATCTCAAAAGCTTGGAAACTCGTTGGAAACCGTTTTAGGTCATAACTCGTCTGAACATGACATGAACTATCATGTGAACCCGTAAATATTTATTTACGAATTTCACGCACAAATATATCACTTCACTCGACGTTCGACCGGCGTTCTGTCTATCTAACGAGCTTTTCGATTTTACATTGCAATCTGCTGTTCGCTGCCGAGCACATTTATAAACTGAAGCCGCAACTCATTTAGATTTAGAAGCTGCTCGATGGATTAGTAATAACGTTTTGGTCTAATGTAATTGTTACCAAAAAATTTTGATTTCATTTTAGGCAAATATTTTTATTTTGGAACGAATTTCGTTTTCGTGTGATACAAACTGAGCGAGTTCAGATTGAGATTTAAAAAAGCGTGACAGGTCTTTTTTTCGATACTTCTTGATATAATAATATCCCTCACGCCGTTTTTCATTTATTTTATTTTACTTATTTAAGGGAACCAACAACGGATATTGTGAAATGTGTTCGTAAATAATATTAATCTATGTCCATGTATCCTCCTAGTATGCAATCCTAATTTTGCCAATTCTTTTTGGGTTGTATCAGTTATTGTCAGGAGTAGATTATTTTAAGAAAGATGCAGGGAAAATAGGATCAAAATCTATGTTTTCTTATACTAACTGTTGGTAACTAGCTATTGTTATCAATCAATACAAATTTCACTAGCTGATATATAAAAATGAATCCCTATTTAGCTTGGTCATCGTACCTATCTATATCAAATTTTATTATTTGTTTGTAAGCGTCAGTAGAACGTTCATACTAACAGAAAAACAGTGTAAGTGACAGGGCAAATAGTAAAATAATATTTAATTTTTCCCAAAAAAATTTCAGGAGCTGTTATTGTCAAGCGGTACGAATTTCACCGGGCTAGCTAGTCTTTAATAAAATTTAAATTCCTGTAATAACTAAAAGTTGATCTCCATGTCCATGTTATCTATATCAGTAAAGTGGTTAGTGCAGTAACCAACACATTTGTTGCACTCGACATTCAGTTGACATACTCCAACTATCGACCACATCTATTACATTACTTTTGTTGCTAGCTATTGAATTTTTGTATGATATTCAACGGCAAACGCAGACATGATGGCCGAAGGAATAGGTAAGGCGGTGGTACCAGTCCGGGCGAGCCGATGAGTGTAATTAGTGACGGTAAGCCTACGCCTGCCTTTTACGAGGTGCTTGGAACAGAAAGACAAATGGTCTATTCTGCAAAGGGGCCTGAAATGGCACAGTCTATTCGTTTGTAGTAATTACTCGGTAAGAACAAGAGGACGTTAATCCAAAACTCTCAAAATGTGTGTGTGCTTATGACATCACTGCATAACACGCTGGAATTTGAAAAAGCTAACGAAACGTAAAATGTATACCGTGGCCATGTCCATGTTATTCTGTTAGTGCAGCGTCCAACAATATTTTATATCGGGCGTTACTCGACATTCGACCGGCATTCTATCCACCTAACGACCACTTCTATTATATATTGCCTTCTGCTATTTCTTGAACGTATTTCACATCAACTAAACTCAGTAATAATGAGCAGAAGAACCTTATAAAGCGCCTTTATTTTGTGAAATTTCATATTTAGAACTACTTTCTTTTGTTTGAATTCGACCTAATTCAAATTTGAATTTATATTCGATTTAAATTTGATGCTGTGGAATTAACTTTCTACTCGTATCTTACTATAATTCTTATTTTGCTATTATGTTAACGTAGTTATACAATAAGAATAAAAGCAATAAAATGTTTACGTAATAAAAACAATTGTTCTTGATATGTGTTTATTTAAATCACCTGAACCTGCAAACACCTGAAAGCACCTGCACAAATCGGAACCTCAGCTACCCGCCGCCGCTGCAACCAAGCTCGGAAAACCGGTCGGATAGCCTCCACCGTCGCCTGCTCAGAGACAGGTGGGATTCCAACATGGTCTCCCACGCCTATTCCTTCTATGCCTTACAGTAGGTAGTTTAAGTCACACTAAGACGTTACATGAGATAAATTTAAAACATATATTGGTATATATTGGTATTTTCAGCACCAGATTTAGACTTCGAAGGCCCTCAGGCAGAGCATGTGGTAGAGGCTCTCAAATCGCTTGTAGTTAATAACTGAAAGTTTTTATTAAGGTCAAGTATAAGAAGAGAGCAACTAACGGGCTAAAATAAAACTAATTCAAAATGAAAGTCCATGATATAAAATTAACTCTAACTACGAGCTAAATTATTTTTAAATGTCAATTTTTCCCGTAAAAAAATTGTAAGTTTTATCTTACTATTTCCATTCTCCGTGTTGGTCTGGGCTCCTTTGCAGAATAGACCATCTGCCTTTCTTGCCAGGCAGCTCGTAAAAGGCGAGCATAGGCTTATCATCACTAACACCGTGACATCTGACTAGGTGGTAGAGTTTCGCAGCGACTCGCCCGGATTGGTACCACCGCCTTACCTATTCATGACGTGTTCCGGTTCGGAGGGTAAGGTAGCCGGTAAACTTACTTTTGCTCGAGGCCTAACATCTTGACCTCAGGTTGGCAACGCAACATTACCATCTATGGTGTCTCTAGGCGGCGTGAATTTCAGGAAATCCGTCTGCTTGTTTGTCTTCCTCTAACATAAAAAAAATAATAAAAAATACTATTTGTAACAAAACTTAGTATTCTTTGTTTTAACTAAGACTTTATTTAGTCTGTATGTTTGTTTGTTTGTTACTCCTTATCGCAAAACTGCTAAACTGATTTACGTGAAATTTGGCGCACACATACATGTTAACTTGGATTAACGCATAGGTTAGTTTCTGTTCCGAAAAAATGTTACGGTGGGACCATTTACCATCCAGGCAACGCCGCGAGCAACAGCTAGCTTAATTTATCATTAACTTATTAATATTATCTTCTTTTTACATATAAAGTTTGACCGCCTCGTTGATCTCTTATCCCAATAGGTTCTTCAATAATCTAATACCTGTATAACCTTAATAATACAGACTCTTGTATAGTCTGGACAAGGTTCCAGACATTAGCTAGTTGGAAATAAATACATACATATACTTTTCCGTTAATCCATATTTTTTTTGGACTTGACTGCATCTGGTCCCGGATTTGATTCCCAGGTCGGGCAGCAAAAACAAAAATTGGGTTTCCAAATTTTCAATGAAACAAACGTTGCCCGGTATTAGATTTGTGCCCGGTTGGCGATAGGCTTGCCACCTCACAATGTGGGACTTGGTGTCTTCGGCTAGTCGTGGGTGCCCCGGTTGTGCCTCTGCCTACATTTTCGGGGATATAGGCGTTAAGATATTTTTTTCCATAAATATTTATTAAATCATAAAAATGTTTGCCTAAATAAAAACTGTTCCGCTGTAGACAGAATGTAGGACAACATTAAAGTATTTTAAAGAAATATCGGAAAGTGTTTGCAGTGGAAATTGCAGTGCAGGTTAAGTGGAAAAGCACAAGTTTGAGGCGATCATTGCGAGCACTCGAGAATACGTGATCGTGAATATATAAACGGTAACAAGATAGAACAACTTCAAAGGCAATGTGGATAGAAGATGTGGTTCTCAAACTTGTATTACAGAAATACTGTCTATTATATTAAGATGTTTTATTTTAGCACTTTCGAAAAGTGTTCTAAAATTAAAATATATCCGTATTTAATTCGTATTGAAAGACTTACATAACAGTTTTGCACATCTACATACATAAATTTGCGTATCTAATACATCATATACAATCATAACGTATGAAAGCAATTAAAAAATGTCGCATGGTTTTAATTATCTGAACTCACAATAGGGCAGCGGGAAACGATGGATACGAGTTCGAATCTCGTAAGAGCCTTTTAGTCTTTCTCAAAAATGTCTAAATATTGATTATATTATTATTATTAATATACATTTTATCAGTAGTTTATTCCTTATTTACCTGTTTCTACTAGTGGTAGATTGACAGCATAATGACAATGTTTTACACTGTTGTATTTTAATCCAGAGGGCACGGAAGCCGTTAAAATTTTATATTAGGCCTAATACCCCGAAAACTGGATAGCAAAGCATTTGTAACATCAATATTCTGTTTATGCGACGGTTGCTTAAAACAATCAGAAGAGCCTGATTTTAATAGCTTTTAGATTCTAATAGTTTCCCCGTGTTGGTCCGGGCTCCTTTATAGAATAGACCATCTGCCTTTCTTGCCAGGCAGCTCGTAAAAGGCGAGCATAGGCTTATCATCACTAACACCGAGACATCTGACTAGGTGGTAGAGTTTCGCAGCGACTCGCCCGGATTGGTACCACCGCCTTACCTATTCCTGCCGCCATAACGTCATGACGTGTTTCGGTTCGGAGGGTGAGGTAGCCGGTAAACTTACTTTTGCTCGAGGTCTAACATGCTGACCTCAGGTTGGCAACGCACCATTTCCATCTTTGTTGTCTCTAGGCGGCGTGAGTTTCTTACCATCAGGAAATCCGTTTGCTTGTTTGCCTTCGTATAACATAAAAAAAGCTTATCTCATAGCTGTCTCATCCCATTAAAAAACCTGATTAAACACATTTTTTACACTGAAATTTAAAGAAGAAACCAGTACTTAATAGGAATAAACGAAACGATAACGCGGATTCAGGTGACAATGACGGTGTAAATCCATTCTGGCTTTTTGAGACGTGTTTCTATATTCTTTCTTTCTTTCATCTATCATCTTTCTCCAGAACTTATCTTTCATTCTTTAGAGTCTATATTATTATCTTTTAGTATTCCATCTGTTAATAATGTGACTTATATACAGAAATCAGTGTTTTTAGATAAATAGAACTAGTTTTCAAAGCAAGAGAGAAAAGGGTTTTTATAGCTAGTTCATCACATCTTTGATCCTAACAAACCTTTTGATGAGTCGAGTTGTGTAATATAATATGTATATGTGCGCTATAATGTTAAAAAAATAATGTGAAATAAAAAAAACAACGGGTTGCACTTCGGGAGTGCCAGCAGAAGTGAAAACTTGAATATTAACATTATGCATTTTTGATATTATGGAATGGTTAGGGAATAAGTTTTGCACAAATTGCTTTAATTTAATTATGAAAGTACCATTTATGTATGTGGTAGAATACATATTCATTTATTGCGCTATCGTACACAAACATGACAACACGAACATTCGCGCAAGCGCCCAGCTCCGTCTTACGAATTTTCGATCAGATCACGTGTCCTGACGCGAGTTTAGAAGTTTTTACCCATTCCAAAACAAGTGCGCAACGCCACTAAAGAAGTGTTCACTTCAATAATAATTAAAAGGTTTGAGAAATACTGGACAAGGCTTCACGAGCCCGTGATGTAGTCACGATCCATAATTTCGTAGAGCAAACATGACATCAGATTCATCCCTCCCTATCAACATCTTGAAAGGTGCATTACGGACCTGCTTAAGCTAACTCTCGTTAGGAACAGCTTTGGAGTTAATCTTCACTTGACATAGATTTTAGCGATATAATGAACGGCATTCTTTGATTACTATTAGTGAAAGTCGCCTCTCTGGTCGAGCGGTCCGGGTGTTGGACTTGACTGCATGAGGTCTCAGGTTCGAATCCCGAGTCGGCCAACAAAAAGAAAATAGGATTTTTCCAATTTTCTCATAAAAAAAGTTGATCGGGATTGGAAACGTGCCCGGTTGGCGATAGGCTTGCCACCTATCATATTATGGTACTTAGTATCTTCGGCTAGTCGTGGGTGCCCTGGTTGTGCCTCTGCCTACATCTTCGGGGATATGGGCGTGAAGATACTTTACTTTACTTTATTATTAGTGAATGCGAACATTCACCAACATTGGCGAATGCGAATATTCTGAATGTAAATCTGAGGCAAAAGAGGTGTTATTTCTCTTTAACTAAATCTTGATATAGTTTACCTCTAATATGGCATTCACACCATATTTTTTTAGAAAAAGCCATCTAATCTACTTATAAATCAGAAAGTTGAAGCGTAAATCGTAGACAACAAACAATATGTATTTAATTTTATTAATTTTGGACATGTGTTTCTAATTAAGTTAAATCTTTAATAAAGTCCTAAATTTTTACGTGTAGCTTTTTTTTTAATTATTGTCATTTTATTCGTATAAGCAAAACGCATAGTTTAAAAATAAGATATGAGGGTCCTAGCAATTATGGACGCAGTTGCAAATCACGAATGAGGAGATATCTATATTCAGGCCAAGTCCCAAGCAGATAACATCTAGTGGCAAACCTTACGATCCTGGCAGACCTGCCTGGCTTCCTCCACATTTATTACTCTTTTCATACAAACACGCCGGTTTCATAAACTCTTGACACCACCTTCGGATAACACCCGAGTGATTTGATTGTGGAATATGAACCTAGGTCTCCCCGGGTTCCTACATCCATCCGCATTCATGTAATTTTTTCTCCCACCCTTCATTCTGGATTTGTTAATTAATATCACAAGACTCTTTGAAAGGTGGGCCAGTACATACGAGAAAGTCAGCAATATTTGGAAATGGTATCAGGTTTTAGTTAGGAGGTAACCTCTAGTAGTAATCTAGCTTTATGCTCACACCCGTAACACTAACATAACATATTATTATTAAGTTCACGTTGTGTAATTTTTCGAGGAATACTTTCTTATAGGTGACTTACTGCCTTACTTTTAATCGAATACGTGATTTAAGAAATATTCGTGGCGTATAGACATCATAGTTAGAGATGCAGCGTTCTCTTGTGACCGAGACGTGGGCTAATTATGCAAGTCTACCAGCTACCCTATCTTCCGGTAGTGGTAGAGTTTAGCAGCGACTCGCCAGGATTGGTACCACCGCCTTACCTATTCCTACCACCATAACGTCATGACGTGTTCCGGTTCGGTGGGTACGGTAGCCGGTAAACTTACTTTTGCTCGAGACCTAACATCCCGGCCTCAGGTTGGCAACACACCATTACCAACCTTGGTGTCTCTAGGCGGCGTGAATTTCATACCATCATAAAATCCTTCTGCTTGTATGCCTTCCAATATCATTATCATCAACATCACACGTCCGCCATTGTAAAATTAGAGAGAAACAAAAACAAAACAGATATTTCCGATTTTGATCTGTAATACTCGTATGTTCATAGCAATATGACTTTCGTAAGATAGTTTCTGAAACATGCTAGATCAGGGGTGGGCAAATTACGGCCCGAGAGGTTTTAATCCGGCCCGCCGAGGGTTTTTTTAAAAAAAATATGAACCTCCTTAAAAAAAATGAATGGTCGATACGTTAAAAGACTATTGAAATTTGAACAATTAAGGTACTGAATCGATACTTCAAACATATAATATATTGCGTATTTCATATGTTAAGACTTCATGAATTATTTTTTATTTAATAAAGTATTGTAAAATAAAATAAATAATGCCTTATGTTATCTTCATACAACGTTTTATAATCGTAATATTTACTGCTATTTTTAGGTGTTTTAATAAACGGGCCCGCCTCAAGAGCCCGCCACTAGAGTTTTTTTTAACTTACCGGCCCGCGATCAAAAAAATTTGCCCACCCATGTGCTAGATGCTACAAAATTTATGAATATACTTTGAAACGTGTTCCGTAAATATGCCTGTATGTTTTATTATCTTGAAGGGGTTTATTATTGACCTACCTTGCCTTGCTACATTTCACAGTCGGGAAGATTTGGTAATCTATATCTATCAAAAAAAAATACCCATTTCGCGTGTTCATACCTGAACGGGTGAAACAATTTTGCTGAGTAATTGTTTTTTGTTTGTGTTTCTTATTGTAAGATGTAAATTTATTGTAAATTATCCTTTAAATTACAATCGTTATGAAAATAATGGAAAAACTGTACTGAAAAAACAATTTAATCCAAATATGAGTACATTGTAACTAGCTGTTGCTGTCGAGCGACAGAAACTTCGCGGGGTCAGCTAGTAACAAATAAAAGTTCAGAATTATACGGCTTTAAACTTCCACTGTAATTTAATGCTCTGGCGGCCATAATTTGGCCTCTTAGTAACTAGAATTAACCGGTTCCAGCCGGCTCGGACCGGTTTAAAGTAATGCAGTAAAAGATAGTGGGCCTCTGCCAAATCCACTTAAAAGTAACAATGTGTTTTTTCGAGGAAAGACTAATCGGCCAGATTCAAACTCTATGGAGATTAATGATCTTGCCTTTTAGTTAAATTAAGAGTACCGGTTAAAATTTAGGAAAAAGTTAAAAAAAAACATGTCTACTACATTTAATTCAAAAGGATTACTGGGCAAATTTTCTATCGAATTTACGTTCTGGCAATAAATTATCAGGAATGTATTATTTGTTTATGATTTCAAATTTGAATTTTTGTCTGTTTTGTTGTGATTAGATTGGCACAACTGTTTTCTGTTTTGCGGCAGAGTTTAAGTTGCATCTGTTATTTGTATTAAATGCAGTGTTGTTTGTAGTTGTATAATATTTAGTTAGTGTAGTTGCGGAATGCTTAATGGAAAAAAACATCGATTATAGATTTTGTCTTAAATTTAGTACTCCCGTAGATTTTCGTGTTCGAAGTCCAAGAAAATGTTTCAGAAGGCTTAAAATGAATCGAGTTTTTTTTATGATAATGTAAGGCAAAGAAGCAGACGGATTTCCTGATGGGGTCATTCCTGAGGGACACCAAAGGTGGTAATGGTGCGTTGCCAACCTGAGGCTGGGATGTTAGGCCTCAAGCAAAAGTAAGTTACCTTCCGAACCGAAACACTTCGACGACAAACGTCGGACATTATGGTTGCAGGAATAGGTAAGGGAGTGGTATCAATCTCGGCGAGTCGCTGCAAAACTCTACCACCTAGTAAGATGTCTATTAGTGACAGTTAGCCTATGCTCACCTTTTACGAGCTCGCTGGCAGTAAGGCAGAAGGTCTATTCTGCAAAAGATCCCGGACCAACACGGGGTAAACTATATCAAAAACTTATTCTTATGAATAGTACAAAGCGTTCAAAAGTAGCCGAGATGTGATGGAAGATTTGCCTCGGTCTAGCCACCAACGTCTACAATTGAAGTTAACATCGCAAAAGTGATTGAAAGAGTGACTGAAAATCCTCACTTAACTGTAAGATAGATATCCGTCGAACTTTCTGTATCTCACAATTCGATCCGTATCAGCTAATGATTTGGGTATGAAACTTGATGCCGCTAGACTAGACTCTAAAAACCTGAATTTTCTCCAAAATTCATAAAACTTCAACATTCATAAAACGCATTGTCACTGGCGAGGAGTTGTAGGTTTATGAGTTTGATATGCATGTGGCTCCTTCCAACAGAACCGAAATTAAAAAAAATAACCTTGTTTAAAAGTAAGGTCATTAGTTAAGTGTCATGTTAAATAAAAAAATAAGCTCGTTAAAAAGTAAAGTCATGTTAAGTGCTTTCTTTAATTAGTGCACTATAAATTCTTGCTGGAAGGTTAAAAGGTACATAGGTAAGTAATATAGTTTGAGTATCATGCAGAAGAGCAAGTTTAGTAGGCCTTATAGTGGTGGACGTATCATTCGCCTTTCTGTATTATTAAAATAGACTGCTTTTGCCATGATACTATAGTTCCCGTCACGAGAAGCTATAAATTATGTAAACAAACATCTTTTACCAAGTAATTATTTTTACTTCGAGACAATAATGAACTGACCATATTCAATCGAAATAAAAATATAGACGGGTTATATGAAAGTAACAACCTACTTAATTTAGTCGGATCATATCTAACGACTGACGTTTGAGTGTCTTGGTACGGGGTCGCGCCGGTCGCCGGGAATGCAAACCTTTTTGAAATAAACGCGTCATTCGAGTTTTGAATTTTTCATTGCTTTGTTAAAATCGCGGATTTGGTTGTTATTGTTATTTTTTTTATCTTTTCGTTATCACTTTGTTATTGTTGTTAGTTTTGTTAATTGTTGCCTTAATTTTAATTTTTTTTATCCATTATTTGTTATTGTGTATTAACTTATAATGAAGCCAGTACCCAGTACACCTAAGGAAATCAATTTGCCACGAAAAAAATGTCAAAACATACGTAATTTATTATACATATTTAAATTATTAATTAATTGAATTTATAATTAAATATTTAAAAAAAACTTTTATCTTTGAACCAAATGTTGTTAACTCCCGAACGTTTGTTTACATAATTTATAGCTTCTCGTGACGGGAACTATAGATGAAATCTAATTACGAATTATTATCGCATCAGTCGCATTGGTGCCCTTTGGAACCAACAGGTAAAAAATGCTTAAACCATCCGAGTTGAAATAGTGAATATCTCCTTGGAGGACAAATTAAGTACAGATTACAGTTTTAATCAAAACCTAGATATTAAATCCTTAACGAGATAAGTAAGTAGTCTAGTAAAAACAAATGCTCGCCTTTGTTTCCAAACTTTTTAGAGCGCTATCTGTGATCTTTTATCGTTATCATCAATATATTTGTTTGTGTTTGTAAAATACATGGTAGTGTGGGTAATGTTTTTTTTATTGATTTAATGTACTTTATAAGCATTATTATTGAAAAATATTTGAGTTCTGCACTTCTCCTACACATAAGCTATAAGTGTTTCATATTTAATGCCCCTACGTCCGCGCAATTTTCGTAAAAAGGGATCCAAAGTTTTGGCATCACATATGAATATATTATAGAGATATCCAAAATATATCCTAGCTAGGAAAATAAGCCTATTTCTATGTTGAATCAGGAAGTGGTACTGTAGCCACAAAATGTAAAACTAATTAAGTACAAAACACAAGCTTTATTGAATTCACTGCAAATTGATTGTTCCGAGTATTGCAATTGAATCGGTCTCTATTAATTCAAACATTGAGCTCGGCCGCATGTCACACCGATACGAATGATCATTTTAACGTTAGCTCCGGTTTATGTGAATGTTCGAGAATTGGGAAATAGTATATTTCCCTAACCATTGGATGCAAATAATATGACATGATTTTTTTCATAGCCTTTTTAGTAATGGAGTGATCCTCGACAAGATAGATTTATTTTATAGAAACAGAACAATTGATTTAAATTGAATTCCGTTGCCCACAAGCACCAGATGTGTCTACGTTACATTGCCGAACCATTCAAATTAGTCTGGTCTTAGCTTGAGCGTCCCTTATTCAGAATCAGATAAAACTTCATTCACTTCGACCATAAAAGTGATAAGCACATTTTATGTTTGTGTTAACTAATAGTTTATAAAATGTTGACACTAGTGGTTCCTGAAACACTGCCCCCGAAAAGCGGTTCCGTAGTACCGTGAAACTAGTGCTACACAAAAATATCTACTGAACCTCAGAGTAGACGAACGTCGATTTTCAAAATTATGAAGTCTTAGACAACATCTATTAATAAAATAAACTGTTCCACTTGAAAATTTACAATTTTGGAAAAAAATCAGCACATATAGGCTGCGGTTTGGCAAAATCCACTCACTCTCCATTTGTATTTGTACTGGCTACCGTCTAATTACACGGGTCTCCTGATATAAGACATCCATCGCCGATAGATACCATAAATATTATAGGTGCGATGATATGCTACCGCCAGGATGAAAGGCTTATTTTGCAAGTCTACCTACCTACCCAACCCTCTAGACTGAATCATTATAGCGGCAGAAATAGGTAAGGTTGTGGATCCATGCTCGAGCAAGTTACTGTACAGTAATCTACAACCTGTAATCTTGTTGATAATGCTTTGTATTTTAAACTTTCTTACAAGCTACCTTCTAGTAAGAAGGTAATAACATTTCTAATCAACTTCAGAAGTGAGGATGATTTCAATTTAATAGTACGTATTTTTGTTATACTATTACTCGGCCAATAACGAACAGGTTTTGATTTCCTATAATTCGTTTTTCGAAATGTATGCAATTATTCTGATCCCGATTCCCGTGCAAGAAAATGTATGCATTAATAAGTACAACTCGAGATGTACAAGACGGATCTTAATAAAATTTATACAGAACCACCTCAGAGTCATCTATCTTTTTAAAAGAGAAGTACATATCAAATCACGACATGATAATGAGATTGATCTTGGTTTCCTGTTACTTTACTGCACTTAAATTATTGCAGTTTTATTCTGAGTTCAGAAACAAGAAACAGCGTTTTCACACAAAAATGAAATTATGTAACGATGTTCTAAATTTACCCTACCTTTTAACAGGGACGTAACAAGCAACGTAACAAGTAAATACATCACGCAGGCAGAAATACATTGACTACTTTAAGATATCAATAAATCAGATTTAGCTATGTAATGCAAACACATAAAATTAAACTTGACTTGTCTTAGACATTTTCAGAAATAATGTTCAAACAATAAATATTACTTATGTGTTGAAATGGCTCCAAAAATATAATAAACCAACGTTCGCTTTAGTGATATGTAATCAGCTATAATCGTAACATACATTTATTCACAAGTGATCATACTTGTCAAATTTTGGAAATCATCCAAAATTTCCGCACTTTGTTAAATAATAACGATTACGACACGATTATTCTAATAAATAAAAGTTTATCTTTTCTTACACCTAACTGAACTAAAGAATACAAAGCAATTTTCTATAAATTCAAAGAAACATTATTTATATATATTTATATAAATAATAATTTATATATATTTATTCAGTGATAAAAAACATTATTTATATAGTATGAAAGCGCGGAGTGTCGCAAAAGATATTTTTTTACCCACAACGAAATGGCGACAGTATATGTGTTTGGGGTAAGAGAAGGTTTATACAAATCAATGTTACCATCAATCTCCAGAACCACTGGTCCGATTTTGATGCAGTTTTCAGTGATAGGTTTTGATAGAAATGGTGCATGTTCTTAGGTAAATGTATGTTAACAACTCAAAAGAGGGCGCTGCAGTAAACATTTGTTTCTACAAACTAATGATGGTATTTTAGATGTATCAAAAATATTGCAATATATTAGCAAATATGCATAAACCTACCATTAAATTATCTAGTTTTGTAGTTCAGTAGTAACATGAATAATTTGGAGATATTTCATTGCTAAGCTCTTTCATATTTTAAATTTAATATATTAATGGCAGCCCTCAACGGATTTTCTTATGTTTCTTATTAAGTTCATAAGGCCTTGAATATTGTGTTATTGCCACATCTTCGAACGAAAACGTCTTCGACAGCTAAAAGATGCGTAGGGAAGTGCTATGAAAACGAATACTTTGAGTTTGGTGTTCATACGAGAGATACTGTGAGAGATGAAATCAACTATTATAAAAGCTTTTTTAGGTTAATCATCTCTCGTGACATAGATTATTTAAGTCAGATTTTTTAAATTTATCTATTTTTTCTTTTTTTACATTTTAACCGTCGTTAGCTTTTTCAAAACTTTTAATTTCGTTTTTTTTAATTAGTTTACAGTTTCTCATTTATGCTTAATTAAGTATCTCTAAAAAAATATAACGCAATACAAGCAGATAATTGGCGTAACTTGGGATTAGGTTCAATTTGGAAAATTTTTCACGTTTATTTATTAATTTAATTTTTAACTTCGGATGTGGGTGTAACACTACACGACTTTTATGTTAAGCATGAACTAAAAAAAAGTTTTAAGTTTGTTGTGTACCTAATTAGTGACTATTATTGTACTCGATAAATACTATTTTTTTATCTATTTAGTATTGTTTATTTATTTAGTTTTGGGGCATTGTTGACCTGTAACACAGGTTTATACCTAAAACTGGCACCAATCTCTTATAAACAGGTTTAAACTACAAATTTTCTTTCATTTTAAGATATATTTACCTTTGTTTTTGTTTGACTATTGTAAGAGAGAAATAAATTTATTGTTATTGTTGTTATTATTGTTACTTTTAACACTGGAACGGCCCAAGTGAGAGTGAAGAAATAAACTTTTACAATACGGTGTGATAAGAAATTAATTGTAGCACTCCGAAATCTAGCTCTGGTCAGCATTTAATTTATCGGCACAATGATATCAGATACACTCACTCTCCAAATGTTATGTCAAATACGACTGATGTAAAAGGAGGTTTGTCAGTAAATATAGCTTTGTATTGCAGGGTTACTCTTGAAACTCGATATTAAGCGAATTGGAAATGGAATCGTATCATTTTGGTATTTTGGAACACAGTGCTTAATAGCAAATTAAGTATTAACATTTAACCTTTTTCTCTATGTCCCTTTCTTTCTCTGTCACTATTCCTTTTGTATGCTTAAATCTTTAAATCTGCCTAACGGATTTTGATGCGGTTTTTTTTAATAGAAAAAGTAATTGAAGAGGGAGGTTTATATGTATAATTTTATAACCGTGCGAAGCCGGGTCGGGCCGCTAGTTACAAATAAATTCAAAGAATCCGATAAAATATTTTGTTGTGTACTATTAACTAAATGTTAATCATTCGTCGGTATTATGTTCAAGAGTAGGTACCTAAATTCCAATTTCCATAACCGAGCTTCAAGGGTTACCCTACTATTCGCGAGTTCCTGTAAACGTCAATTCGTTACTAACACCGTGACCAAGGTTGTAGTTTCACGATGACTCACCCGTATTGAAACTGCTTCGGTTCCTTGGGGTTATAAAAAATATCTTCACGCCCTTATCCCTGAAGAAGTAGGCAGAGGTACAAAACCAGAGCACCTACGACTAGCCGAAGACATTAAATCTCACAAAATGGTAGGTAGAAAGCCTGTTGTTCATCCAGCACATATCCAATTGGGGCAACATTGTTTTATAAAAAAAATTCAAAAAAACACATTTTCTTTTCATTCACCGACTTACGGATCGAACCCTAGACTTAATGAAGTCAAGTCCAACACTGGATCTCACAAACCGCATCAGAATCCGTTGCGTACTATTGAAGATTTAAGCATACAAAGGGACATAGGGACAGAGGAAACAACTTTGTTTTATACTATGTAGTGGTGAGAGAGTGCGTAACTATGTTTGCATGTCAATATATTAAAAGGTAAATAATTAGCAGAATAGTCCTTCTGCCTTCCTGCCAGGTGGCTCGTAAAAGGCGAGCAAAGGCTTACCATCGTTACCTACTTATTAACAACGTGACATCCTAGAAGGTGGTGGCCTTACATATTCCTGCCGCTATAACTTCAGTGCTTAGGTACCGTTGACTTGTTCGAAGGGGAAGGTAGACTATAAACTTACTTTTCCCGAAGTCTAAATCCTGGCACCATTACCACCTTCGGTGTCTCTAGGCGGCGTGAATTCTTACCACCAGGAAATCCTCCTTCTGCCTTCCAATATCATAAAAAAAGTGAAAACTGCGAAAAAACAGACATTGATTTCAATAAATAGGTATCACCTATGTACACAAAAGTTGAGTATCTTTCTCAATTTTCCTGGAATCTCATGTTATCAGATCCAGATTTGTTGAATCACCTCGAAAGTACGCTCTTTCATATCAGAAAAAAACTTAAAAATCGATTAAGAAATGTCGGAGAAATCGATTAACATCCATAGCAATATGAGTCCATTATGTAACCTCTTTTTTCATAGTCAGTTAATAACAGAATGAATGGCTCCTTAGCCTTAATCTAGAAACCGACTAAATAAATAGGTATCACAATTTATACCTAATTATGTCACACTTAAATTTTATATAATTTATTTCGTATTTTTTACCCGACCGGTTTCGTTATTTTTTTAAACATTAAGCCGATTGCAACAAAGAGAATCTAATCACTACGTTTTGATTGCAACAAAAACTACAACTTTTTTAACCCCCTTAACCTTTTTAATCTTTACATGTTGTATCTAAACTAGAATTCCAGCAGGCGCCAATATTAAAAAATATGAAAAGCTACTTCTTAATCCGATATCTCAACAAGTTTGCGAGATGCAGACGAAGCCACGGAAATTATTATGCATGTATCAAAAGAAGTAAAACATTAATAATAGGTAGGTAATGGAGACATTTTTTAAGAAAACACCAATCAGTATGTAGTACCTACATAAAGAATATTCATTAATAATTCAAGAATGCGAATTAATTATGTTATTAATATCAACCTTACAGCAATATTATTAAGTTCAAATTACATTGGCATGAACATTGAATAAGCAGCCAATAATATTGTGCGAATGACACATGAAGGAAAGAGATAAAAAATGTCATGCGTACTAAGCTTGTACAAACAATGCGTAGCTAAATTTGAACCGGTAGTTCAGCGGTCCCATGGTGTAATGGTTAGCACTTTGGACTCTGAATCCAACGATCCGAGTTCAAATCTCGGTGGGACCTGACTTTTGTTTTTTATTTTTTTTGTTTTAGCTGTTACATTTTTTGTTTTAATTTATAGTAATGTATTTAGAAGAACCCTTTTTTATGTTTAACTTTGTGGGCATATATTCAGAAATATTGAAAATTTTGTTTTTACTTTTTAATTCCGTTTTATAGATTCCTATTTTTTTTTTTAATTATGTCATCTTTAGAATATTGACCCCAACTGTGGCTAGAGAACAGATTAAAACAGTAAGAAATATACAACGCTCTTAAACATCATAAATGGTAATGGTGCGTTGCTAACCTGAGGTTATTACGTTATAAAAGAGCCACTTGCAAGTTTCTGAGTTAAGTATTTAACACTGAGTTAGCATCTAACTAGGGTAAAATCACCTTCTTTTTGACAATCAATCGCCTCTGTGGTCTAGCGGTCCGGGTGTTGAACTGCATGAGGTCTCGGGTTCGAATCCCGGGTCGGCCAACAAAAAGAAAATACCCTCCGGATCGGAAAACGACGATGTCGTTTTGGCAGCAGGAATAGGTAGAGGATGCCTACCCGGGCAAGTGCCGCAAGTGCTGGAAGTGAAAGTGATGATGTCGTAAAGCCATTAGCATATTATTATTCTAAAAATGACTACATATACTAGTATAGGCTATGTTCAAACAAATGGTCTTGTTATGGCCAAAGCCATAAGACAAATAATTTTCTTGAGAGCCACTACTTGTCCTTTAACAAGATTATTAATAAAAACAGTGAGAAAAATTTGCCAAAGATTTTAGGTGTTTTACAACAAAACTGCGACAGGTACAGTGAGATTAGAAAAAAAATGGGAATATCAAAATGTCAAAAAGATGCGAAAAGAAGGAAAGAATTAATCATTTTAATAATAGAAGAGTACAAAAGTGGACATAATATCACAATTGGCCACTGCTTAGAAAAGCTGCAATTTTAAAATATTGTTTTCATTATTGGTGTTTTGATTATTGTGGCGTTTTAAGTAATTAATTCAAATATAACGGATAGTGATATTAAAAAAAGACTACTTAATTGACTGATTACTATTCTAAGAATTTGTTAAGGAAACCACAATATTAGTCGTTCTTGAAACGAAAGTTATAAATTATGTTTTAGTTACCTATATTAAATAGTATTGCTAAGAAGGCTTATAAGAAATACTGTATTTACTAGTTTTATGAATCTTAAACTTGTAGAGAGTTCAAATGTTTCGTTCAAAAATAAACATTATTTAAAAAACAATATGAGTAAAGACTACTTGAGCGTAAAGACGGTTGCTTATCTATCTGATTTCTTAATAACAATTATATAGAGTTTATATTTTTCTAAAACTACTAAAAACTTTACTTGTATAATATATAGTATAGTTATAAGTACCTATTAGTAGGACGTCTTGTTGCATTAAAGTTAATAACCATAAAGACTATTTTGTTGTTACGATGAATTGTTTTTTTTTATTTGTTTTAAGTAAGCGAAGAACCAAAAAAATAATATACCTAAGGCTGATTCTGATATCACTAATAATAACTTAGTTTTTTCAAAATAATATAAAACTAAAAGTGACTTTTTCGATACTTTTCATTTTATATCCCATCACTAGAATCTACTGAACCGTGCTCAAAAAGGAATAAGGTTAAATATTTTTAATGTTTCCCGTTAAGCACCAAGCTGTTATATTGATTCATGCTCAAATGGTAATACCTTTGGTGCTCAATGCAAAGGTGCTCAAAAGCAGTTGCTCAAACGAAAATACTTCCTGTGCTCGAGACTACCAAAAATGACATATCCGATTCAAATTTCCAATTTACATGAAATCGATATTCAAGTGTAACCCTACAGTTCTGAGTAAATTCCGAGAATTCTTATTCGAGAATTATTTATGTCAAAGTTGATACAAGTATAAAAATCTCAGTTTGTAACTAGGATGGACCCTACTCCGAAATGTGATAGAAGGTTGATGCAATATTGACATATCGCGTATGAGCACCAGATTTTGCTTCAATTGATTTGTGACATTATAGATTTAAGATAACTGTATTCATGGAATTATTTTTCATAAAGGGTAGGTACTTTTGTTTTAATAACTTTAAACGTAGTAGAACGCATAGATAGAGAGAGACCCTAAGCCAAAAGAAATCTATTCTTGATTCAAATACTATCAGATCACATTATTATGGGTAAATTGGTTATGGTAAAGAATTTCAGTCGTATAATGTTCTCTATCTATTCTTGATTCAAATACTACCAGATCACACTAATATGGGTAAACAGGCTATAGTAAGGAATTTCAGTCGTATATTCTTTATCTATTCTTGATTCAAATACTACCAGGGGCCCTACCATGAACGCTTATAGCAGTATTATTTCCATCTTGCTAAATGTCTGCCTTTATAAGCAACTTTATGGTATACATCATAAGGTTGTCTTTCTCGACTAACAATGCGTATTGTTAAAATAGTACTGTTTTAAGAGCTTATGGTAACCCCCCAGATCACACTAATATGCGTAAATTGGCTATGGTAAAGAATTTCAGTCGTATATTCTTTATCTATTCTTGATTCAAATACTACAAGATTATAATAATTTGGGTAAATTGGTTATGGTAAGGAATTTCAGTCGTATATTACTATCGATTTTTGTTTCAAATACTACCAGATCACACTAATATGCGTAAATTGGCTATAGTAAAGAATTTTAGCCGTAAGTTGGAATACCTAGAATAATGTCGAAACCATCTCTCGTTTAATGCCATTTGGCTACGGCTACTTCCGTAGCAGCAGGCATACATGAGTACTCCAGTAGTCTAGAAGGACTGAACTCCTCCTAGACTACTGTAGCGATTTTGAAGAAATTTTTTGTGTGTTTTCAAGGGGATTCGAGAATGGTTTAGATTGACAATTTGGTCCACTGCAAAAGCCTTTTAATTGTTTTTTTTATTTGCAAGCAGTCGTTGATTTTGAATGTTTTACATTCGGTCCAGTAGACTGCGCTACTATCGGAGCATCAAATATTACGTGTTACTGTCAAACGATACGAATTTTAAGAAGTTAAGAAAGTTAAGAAGTTTAATATAAAAACCGTAAAGCGGTTCACGAACTACATCTATTTTCTAAATTTTATTTGAGCAGTTTTATTGTTTTTTTTTATGTTATAGGAAGGCAAACAAGCGGACGGATTTCTTGATGGTAAGAAATTCATGCCGCCTAGAGACACCAAAGATGGTAATGGTGCGTTGCCAACCTGAGGTCAGGATGTTAGGCCTCGAGCAAAAGTAAGTTTGCCGGCT